>JAKUCV010000697.1:9793-104341 GCA_028386065.3 Turnera subulata
CCCTCATCATCAAGAATGCCGGTAGAGATCAAATTCAATCGAAGATCCGGAACATGTCTCACGTCCTTGAGTAGCAACTTGCACCCAAGATTGGTTTCTAGACAAATATCACCAACTCCAACAATCCGAGCATCGGACTTGTTACCCATCTTCAATGAGCCAAAGTCACCACTCTTGTAGGTACTAAAGAACTCTCTACAAGGTGTGACGTATCGGGAAGCACCACTGTCTAAAATCCACGTGTATTCTTGTTGTGCAACATTAATGCTCTCCTCCTCATATAGAAGGAAGGAATCATCTTCGGAATCAATTGCCACTGCACTTGAATCTTCTTTGACAACCTTCTTTCCTTCTCCCTTTTCTTGATCTCTCTTAAAACTCCCACACTCTCTTTTGATATGTCCCAGCTTGTCACAGTAGTAGCATCTAATCTCACTTCTGGATTTGGAATTTTCTCTAGGCTTCCACTCTTTCTTCTTGTCACGAGACTTGGAATGTTTTCTTCCTTGCGGCTTTCTGCTCTTGCTCCTCCCCCTGTTCTCTGTAACAAGGGCCTCTGACTCAGTGGACTTAACCCCCAGTTCTTTCCTCCTGGCAGCTTCATCCATCACACTATCCTTCACTGCATCTAAAGTGAGCTTCACAGTACGAGCAGAATTGCTAAGAGATACTGTCAAAGTCTCCCAACTGTCTGGCAAAGAACTCAACAAAATCAATGCTTGCACTTCATCATCTAGATTTATCCTCAAAGTAGTCAAGTGGTTCAAGATTCCTTGGAAGTTGTTTAAGTGCTCTGACATATCATGCCCATCTGAATACCTCAGGTTCAGAAGCCTTTTAATCAAGAAGGCCTTGTTCTGTGCACTCCGCTTCTCAAACAAATCTTCCAACTTCTTCCACAACTCATAAACATCTGTGATCTTACTTACATGATGAACCACACTAACATCAATCCACTTCCGGATATTAGCAACAATTTTCCGATTCAAAGAGTTCCACTCCTTGTCACTTGTACCTGCAGCTTTTTGGCCTTCACACTCAATAGGCCCAAACAAGTCATTGCAATACAAATGATCCTCCATATACATCTTTCATACAGAATAATTCGATGAAGAGAGTTTTATTAAGCTAGCTTTATCCTCCATTTTGATATGCACAAGAAACCAACAATCAATGAACTTGGCTCCGCTACCACTTTGTTGGGAAAATACTCCAATTATACACACTGGCACTATCAATTTCCCCTCTTTGTGTAAACAAAATGAGATATCAATTTAAAACAACTCCAATGCTAGCAATCAAGTAATGAGCAGCAAGCAACAACACAACCACAACACACCGAATTTACGTGGAAAACCCCCAAAACGGAGTAAAAACCACGGGACAAAATCCACCAGTCTTCCACTATCAACAATAATGGGCTTACAATTAATTGTTCATCTCTAGCTCATACTAAAGACTACAACATCAACTCAACATCAAGAACAACAAGTCTTGGCTCCAATAACAACAACTACATCACCATATAGATGGATTTCTTCCAACTAATCAAGAGAGAAATATCAACAAAGTTCAACAAAAGGGTATACAAGAAATACCACAACCATGGAGTCTATAAATGATCAACTCCATTCACTTTGTAGAGCTTGAGACCAGGAGCAACATACTGAAATTTCATCACGATCGGGCTTGAAATCACCATCCGATCATGGCTTGAAAGATTAGAAGAAAACCTTCTTCTTCCTCTCTTTTCTCTCTTTTCTTTCTGCCCAGAAACGCCTCTCACTCTATTTTTTTTCTTCTCTTTCTCCGTCACAGACTCTGCCCACACACACCAATTATTCAAATAAACAATATTTTGCCAAAGTTTCACTTTGGTCCCTCAATTTTTACCTTTTACACTTTAGTCCCTGACAAAAGTTAGGTTTGGTTCATGTGAGCTTGGACCCACCCAAAAGTTTGAGCCCTCAGGTGGAAGCAGGATTTGCAAGATGATTAGTCATTATCATGCAAAGGATGGCAGGATTTGCAAGATGATTAGTCATTATCATGCAAAGGATGGCGTTGAGATTAACAGTGAGGAAATCAAGGCTCATGACGAGAAAGTGGTTGGCCGTGGAAGGTTGTGGAGTCATACCTCCCTGCCAATCCTCACGTCTATGCTTAAAGACTTTTATCCACGTTGGTTCTCCCTACTGTGTTTCCAAATAATCAGCTGCTGTTTTGCTTTCGTCTCTCTCTGTTCTTTCTTTTAACAATAAATAATTCTCCATAGTTTGGCTCTCTAGTACTAGCTACTAATGAGTCGCGGGAGAAGCTCGTAGTAGTATTTGGTTTCTAAACTTTTTCCTTACGTAAGGGAATTGAGTCAATCGAGAACCTCATATATATGTTCGAGATTGGTTATGTGAAGGTTGTTTAGGCTTTTATCATATTCCAGTGGGAATCTTTAATCAAGGTTTTATCCGTGGCTAATTCCAATCGAAGCCGCAATCCAAATGCCAAATGGCACATACACTTGGGATATAAAATAAAACACAACATATATTATAAGGAATTAGTAAGTGTTTAAGGACCGACTCAACCTAGAAGCTTAAATTGTTGGGCAAAGTCTAAACATTGTATACTCTAATACCTTGTCGTTTGTCCGGAATAAAAATATTTTAGACTTGCAAATTTGTACAAATTCAACTAGTGCTTTTTAATTAGAGAAAGGAGATTAATTTAAATACGGGTTTAGTCATAAAAATTCCGCTAATAGATCTTTTTACCGGGACTCAAATTATTGTTCGGTCCATCTCTAGCACTTCTTATCGATCCACTCTTGTTCATCTCTAGCCTCCTAATAAAAAAGCCCAAACTGTTTTATGATCAGCTAGCCCAAATTAGGGTTTTAGCCCAATTATGTGACAAGTCCATACTCCGTAGGGTTTTAGCCCGCACCACAGTTCATACATTTCGTGTGTGCTATTATAATTCTACACCCTCCGTTTCTTCAGTCTTCTTCATTCTCTCTAGTGAGCTCTCTTTTCCCGGTGTTTTTGTGTAACAACAAAACGACCGAATTGCCGCCGCGGCAACTGTTGTTCCAAATTCAACCGTTCCTGTTTTACTCTCCGGTTGCGGTACCCAGTTGATCGAAGAGCACTCGAGGAAATGAATAGTCCTGTAAACGGAGACTCCACTGAAAAGCTCAAGGGACTCCAAATTTCCCCGCTCGACGACGAGGAGGAGGACATTGAAGAAGAAGGAGAAGAAGAACAAGTCGTCGTGGGAGAAGATGATGATTACGACGACGATGAAGACGAAGAAGAAGAGGAGGTAACGTTAGGCTTCCTCGACAAGCCGGCGAAGCCCTGGTCACTTCTCCGGGAAGCATTTCCTAGCAAAGCTGGTGGCGCTCCGGTAATTAAGATTTTATCAGCTCTTGAGTTGATTCTTCTTCCTTTTTTGGTTTTAAATTTAAAAATCTGTTTATTGAGACACTCATGGTGTTAAGTTGATCCTTTTTTAAAGGCATGGCTGGACCCAATTAATTTGCCATCTGGGAAGTCTTGTCTATGTGACATGTGTGAAGAGCCTCTGCAATTTGTGCTTCAGGTATGTTAAACGTACTTATGATTCGTATGTACTGAAATAAATTTTTGGCTCAAAGTTTATTTCTTTTCTTTTGAGTTTGTAGGTTTATGCAAATTTACCCGATAAGGATTCGACATTTCATAGGACGTTGTTCGTGTTCATGTGCACCTCTATGAAATGTCTGCTTCGAGACCAGCATGAGCAATGGAAGCACGGGCCAGAGAAACCTATGCGGTGGTATGTGTTCGTTTTAGTTCTATTGTTAATCTCTGTTCTTGCGTTGTCATCATAATATAGATGGTCAACTGAGAATCTCGATTTGATGTTTCTGTTTATTTGTTTTGTGAAGTGTGAAAGTTTTTCGGTGCCAATTGCCAAAAATCAATTCTTTTTACTCGAGCGACAAGCCAGGCCTAGAGGATCCTGCTGAAACTTCCTGTCCTGGAGGTAGAATATTTCCTATTAATTATCTGTAAACCATTTCATGTTTCGTTTGCTTCGTGATATACGGCTTGTACTGATCATCTGCATTGTTTCTAATTCTTGTAGTTCCACTATGCATCTGGTGTGGTACCTGGAAAGCAGAAAAAGTTTGTGGTGGCTGCAAGAAAGCACGTTACTGCTCGCAGAAACATCAGGTGATGAGTTCTCTTTTGTTTGTCATCTTTGGTCTCTACATGTTGAATGTTTATTCCTCATATCCACTTATATATTGTAGGTCATGCACTGGAGATCAGGTCACAAATCTGGCTGTCAACATTTTAAGCTTTCTTCTGAACTACTTGGTGCTAATTCTGGCAGTGGGACCCCTTTGGTTGAGAAGACTAAAGGCTAGTATATATATCCTCTGTGCCAGCTATATAGGTTTTGAATTTGCATAGACTGACATTGCGTAGTTTCACTTGATTGCATATAACGAAAACCTACCTTGTACTGCTGTCAGCATGTAAATATATTATCGGATTGTAACGATTTTACTGATTTATATTACCACATGTTTATTCTCATCCAATTGTTAATATGGTAAAGATAGGCTGGACAGATCAACAAAAGTAGACCTTTTGGTTAAGGTGAACATAATACCTACAGGATAATTTGTATTTGTGGTAGAGGGTTTGAAATCTTGAGAGAGATTTACAAGGCATCAGATATTGAGCTTTTAGGTGACAAGAGAGGACCAAAATTGTGATAACAGCTGATGCCAGAAGAAATGAGACTGAATCAGGACAAATCTTGGACACTCTAGTCTATGGCAGCTGAAGAAGAAGACAGATCCATGCACTCTAGGGAAACCAGTTTATGTTTGAGACTTAGTTGAGGTGGATGTGATGTCTAAGGAGTTGAGACTCACAGGTTCAGAAATTGTTGATGGAACATTATGCTATCGTTGATCAATGCTTAATGCCTGAGTGATGGACTTGTAAAGGATATGCAATAGTTGATGAAATTTGATTTCATTGCTAACTATGTATTAAAGCTCATTTTTCGTTAAATTTTCCATTTTCAAACAGTTGCGAGCAAAACCTTGTGGCCCGAGTATGAGATATATGATGGATATGAAAGTGATGATACTGAAATGTCCGATGATGGTCGTTATGCTAAGTCATTAGTCTCAAGGAGCGGAAGGGACGACACAATGAACATATTAGACAGTTTTGAGGTGTCTATTCTAGCTTTAAGTTTACGATTCTCTTGTTATTCTTTTTTTGAATTCTGACATGTCTGTTAAATTATTTGTGAACAGCGGGATAGTGACAAAAAGTGTTGGGCTGCATACGAAGAGCGCATAGGTAAAGCCAAGGGACAAGTATTGAGGTAAGTCTATTCCATAATTGTTGTTCAAAATTTATACGCTTTTGGTTGTCTTAACAGTGCATGGGATTCTTGGATATAACTATACATGCCTAATTATATAATTTCTTTACCCATACTGGAATGTAAATGTGAACCTCACTAGAAAGATGCAGATCAGTATGTGCTAGAGGAATTGTTGTACTTCTAACAAGCTGCACTAGTACCGTAGAAGAAATGCAATATTGTGCATCAATGATTTCGTGAGGCAAGGAACTTAAGCTGTCATTGGGAATTGATCTGAAAGATTTTAATATTCATGTGTATAAAGAATTGAAACTCTTCAATGACATGCCCACAAATCCTACAGCCACTAAAATTCATTTTGTCGCCATTAGGTGCCAACTATATAATTTGGTGGAGGTAATTACCAAACCAGCAGGCAGTCTCATGAGTCAGAATTTGTTTGTCATTGAACACAAGCTAAATGCATTTAGATGTCATTTAGTTAAATTCTAGATTGCATGATTGTGAGTTTCTATGGCTTCTATTTAGATATTGTACCCATGACTTCTAGACTCTGAGCTAAAATAGTCTTAAATTTTGTAGCCTAATTGCATTTCTCAGTAAACTGTTCGTTTTTGTCCCTTTTATACACTGGAATTTATGGTAGGACTCTTTACTATTTAACAGTTAAATATCCATTACGCTCTCGTTTGATAGGTATTGTAGGAATCCTGGTGCAAAACCCTTATGGCCTCTGTCCAGGGGCCAACTAGCAAAGGCGGATATTCCTAAATGCTGCCATTGTAAGGGTCCTATGATTTTTGAATTCCAGGTATGGTCCAACTTCAAAGTATTTTGTTGCAACATGTCGAACTGGAACTTATATCTTCAACCGGAAGAATGGAATATCACCCTACATTGTATTTTTTTTCCTCACTTCATTGTGCCCTTTGCTTTCCTTGTGGATCAGGGTCTTAATCTTGAGCTACCCATGGAAGTTTTTTTTTTTTTTTTGTTTTTTGTCGCAAAGATATGATTAGCTACCCATTGAAGTTATTATTTGTTCTTCAATGCATTTACATTTGTTCTATCTCGCTGGTCACAGATCATGTCCCAGTTGCTTTACAAATTTCGCATAGAGAATGATGTGGATTCACTTGACTGGTTAACCATCGTGGTGTACACTTGTGAAGCCTCTTGTGATGCTAGTGTGAAATACAAAGAAGAATTTCCTTGGGTTGTGCTCTTCCCGCAATCTGTTACCGGAAGATGATGGTTGTGACTTGCTTGTTTTGTTTTGTTACAGGCTTGACTTTATGCGCAAAAAAAAAAATAAAAAAATACAGGCTTGACTTTAAAATATTTTCTACTTGTACGAATGCCAATGCAAACCAAGCTTGCAGATTGGCTGTTGAATATAAATATATAAAGGGTTAAGCACCTTTTTGGGTCCTCAGGTTTTGCGTTTGTCCTCTTTCTATACCCGCGAGTTTTCCTGTCCCTTTTAGGTACCCCGGGTTTAAGATTTTGGCCCTTTTCTATACCTCGGGCAGCCCGGCCGATGACGTGGCCTATTGCCCGAGCAGTGCTGACACGTGTCACTCTTCCATTGGACCACGTCGGCAAAAAAGTAGGGCCCACCTTATCCCACAGATTTTTATTTTTCGAAAAATCAAAAATTCTTTTTCCAATTTTAAAAATCCCTTACCGGCTGGTTGGCCCGATTTTACGCCGGTTGGTTAGCCCGGGTCTGAATTAAAATAAAATCCAACCCAATTAATTTAACTCCTAATTTTATTTTCGTCATTTTCTTTTATTTGTAACTTTTATTTTTCCTTTTTCTCTTTTTTTCCCTCTTCTTCTTCCTTCCCGAACCCACGCTTCCCCTTTTTTTCTTCTCTTCCTTCCTCTCCTCTTCTCTCCACGCGACACCCACACCGCCGAGCAAACCGCCGCCTTGATCTTCCCCTTCACTGCAACCCCTGCCCTTCCCAAACCTCTCCATCTCTCCACGCAAGCTCCTCCACTCCCCACTGGCAACAAGACCCACCACAGGTGGGGCAAGAAATGGGACAGGGGCTCGTATGACTTGTCCTCGACCGCGACAGGGGCAATGGTGGCATTGTTGTTGTTGCTGTTGGTGTTGTCGTCTGTGATGAGGATTTGGAGGGAAGGGGCGTGGCTGAGTTCCTGGAGGAACTGGCGGCAGTGGCCGTAGGGGGCGGCGGAGACGGCGAGGTTGAGGATGGAGGGCTCAGCATTTAGGGAGAGGTTGGTGAGGAGAAACTGCTCGGCGTGGACGGACTAGTGGAGGGGTAGGCCGGGGAACTCGAGGTTGCTGCCAAAGAAGATGCGATCGGAGGAGCCGAGACCGACGGCGCCGATGTGGTGGTTGGAGATGGGAGGGCGGGCGAGGGTCTGGGCGGATTTGATGAGGGTCAGGAGGAGCTGGAGGACGGTGAGCCCCGATTGGAATGCCATGGATTCCGCTTCAGATGATTCGATTACGAATCTGGGTCGGGCAGGTCGCTCCATACGTCGCAGAACGATGAGATCCGAGGAGCCGTGCACCAGACGGTCTGCGTCATCTCACCGGCGAACCACAAGTCACTGCGACGGGGCTGCGCGAAGACCCGCTCCACTGCCACTTCCACATCCGGCAGAGGTAGCACCGCGGCTGCTCGCATACAACTTCGTCGGAGGGCGGCACTGCGATAGAAAAACGAATACATAAAAAATACATATTTGTTTGTTATTTGTATTTTTCCATTTATATAAAAATACATATTTTTTAAAGAGGCATCTTAAAATATTTTAAATAGAAAAACAAATTGATTGGAGTGAGATTTCCATGATATTTTTAAAGAAAAAGAAATATAAGCTAATGGATATTTTTTTTAGAATATGTTTTTTGTCGAAATTTTTTTAGAATATGTTAATCCATAATTTCAGATGAAGAAAAGAGATAAAAAAAAGAAAAGGACAGAAATAAAACCAGGAATTAAATTGATTGGGAGGGTTTTATTTTAATTCAGACCCGGGCTAACCAACCGGCGTAAAATCGGGCCAACCAGCCGGTAAGGGATTTTTAAAATTGGAAAAAGAATTTTCGATTTTTCGGAAAATAAAAATCTGTGGGATAAGATGGGCCCCACTTTTTTGCCGACTTGGTCCAATGGGAGAGTGACACGTGTCAGCACTGCCCGGGCAACTGGCCACGTCATCGGCCGGGCTGCCCGAGGTATAGAAAAGGGCCAAAATCTTAAACCCGGGGTATCTAAAAGGGACAGGAAAACTCGCGGGTATAGAAAGAAGACAAACGCAAAACCCGAGGACCTAAAAAGGTGCTTATCCCAATATATAAAAGTTTTAGTTACTGGTTACAGGCCCTAAGCATTTTGGTCTGCATTTTGTCTGGGTCAAAACAGGAACGATGAAGACCAACAATATTCTATAATGGCGTATCACACCAGCAAAATTTATTTATTTTCAAAAATCCATAATCTGTGCCTATAAATAGTGTTGATTGTGGCCATTGGAACTCACCACCCATCACAAAGCAATTTACAATAACCTGACATCGCAAAGTACACTATAGACAGAATCGATGTACTTGACACCAACAACTGTGTTACTGCAAGCACACCTTCATAGAAGGGAAGGAATTGGTGACAAACTCGAAAAAATTGTGTACGAGGTCAAGTTTGAGCCCTCTGCTGGGGGTAGTGTTTGCAAGATGATCAATCATTATCATGCAAAGGATGTCGTTGAGGTTAACAAGGAGGACATCAAGGCTCGTTACGAGAAAGTAGTTGGCCTGAGCAAGGTTGTGGAGTCATACCTCTTGGCCAATCCTCACGTCTATATATGCTTAAAGACTTTTATCGATGTTGGTTCTGCCTACTGTTTTTCCATATAATCAGCTGTTGTTTTGCTTTTATCTCTCTCTATTTTTTTCTTTCTACAAGAAATAATCCTCCATGGTTTGGCTCTATTAGGTACTAATGAGTTGCGGGAGAAGGTCGTACTCGTATTTGGTTTCTAAACTTTTTCCTTACGTGATGGTAGGAAATCGAGTCAATTGAGAACCTCATAAATATGTACGAGCTTTCGTTGGTTATGTGAAGGTTGTTTAGGCTTTTATCATATCTCAGTAGGAATCTTTAATCAAGATTTTATCGGTGGCTTGTTCCAACCGGAGCCACAACCCAAATGCCAAATGGCACATACACTCACATTCAGGATACAATAAAAAAAACAAAATATATGAAAATAAGCATATATTATTGGGAATTAGTAAAGGTCTAAGGACCGTCCCAATCTAAAAGCTTAAATTGATAGTTAAAGTCTCAACATTGTATATACTCTAATACCTTGTCAGTTGTCCCAAATAAAAATATTGTAGACTTCAAAATCTGTACAAATTCAAGTATTCAACCAGTGCTTTTTAATTAGAAAAGGAGATTAATTTAAATACGGGTTTAGTCATAATAATGCCGCTAATAGTTCTTTTTTACCGGGACTCAAATTTTTTGGTCCATCTCTAGCACTTCTTATCGATCCACTCTTGTTCATCTCTAGCCTCCTGATAAAAGAAGCCCAACTGTTTTTGGATCAGCTGGGCCCAACAACATTAAGGCCACCACACCGTAGGGTTTTAGCCCAATTATGTGACAAGTCCATACTCCGTAGGGTTTTAGCCCACACTACAGTTCATATATTTCGCGTGCGCTATCATAATTCTATATACCCTCCGTTTCTTCAGTCTTCTTCATTCTCTCTAGTGAGCTTTTTTCTTTTCCGGTGTTTTTGTGTAACAACAAAACAACGGAATTGCCGCCGCGGCAACTGTTATTCCAAATTCAACCTTGCTGTTTTACTCTCCGGTTGCGGTACCCAGTTGATCGAAGAGAACTCGAGGAAATGAATAGTCCTGTAAACGGAGACTCCACTGAAAAGCTCAAGGGACTCCAAATTTCCCCGCTCGACGAGGAGGAGGAGGACATTGAAGAAGAAGGAGAAGAAGAACAAGTCGTCGTGGAAGAAGATGATGATTACGAAGACGATGAAGACGAAGAAGAAGGAGAGGAGGTAAAGTTAGGCTTCCTCCGCAAGCCGGCGAAGCCCTGGTTACTTCTCCGCCAAGCTTTTCCTAGCAAAGCTGGCGGCGCTCCGGTAATTAAGATTTTATCAGCTCTTGGGTTGATTCTTCTTCCTTTTTTTTTGTTTTAAATTTAAAAATCTGTTTATTGAGACACTCATGGTGTTAAGTTGATCCTTTTTTAAAGGCATGGCTGGACCCAATTAATTTGCCATCTGGGAAGTGTTGTCTATGTGACATGTGTGAAGAGCCTCTGCAATTTGTGCTTCAGGTATGTTAAACTTACTTATGATATTTTTGGCTCAAATTTTATTTCTTTTCTTTTGAGTTTGTAGGTTTATGCAGCTTTACCCAAGGATTCAACATATCATAGGACGTTGTTCGTGTTCATGTGCACCTCTATGAAATGTCTGCTTCGAGACCAGCATGAGCAATGGAAGCGCGGGCCAGTGAAACCTATGCGGTGGTATGTGTTCGTTTTAGTTCTATTGTTAATCTCTGTTCTTGCGTTGTCATCATAATATAGATGGTCAACTGAGAATCTCGATTTGATGTTTCTGTTTATTTGTTTTGTGAAGTGTGAAAGTTTTTCGGTGCCAATTGCCAAAAATCAATTCTTTTTACTCGAGCGACAAGCCACGCCTAGAGGATCCTGCTGAAACTTCCTGTCCTGGAGGTAGAATAATTCCTATTAATTAACTGTAAACCAGTTCATGTTTCGTTTGCTTCGTGATATACGGCTTGTACTGATGACCTGCATTGTTTCTAATTCTTGTAGTTCCACTATGCAACTGGTGTGGTACCTGGAAAGGAGAAAAAGTTTGTGGTGGCTGCAAGAAAGCACGTTACTGCTCGCAGAAACATCAGGTGATGAGTTGTCTTTTGTTTGTCATATTTGGTCTCTACATGTTGAATGTTCTTATTCCTCATATCCACTTATATATTGTAGGCCATGCACTGGAGATCAGGTCACAAATCTGGCTGTCAACATTTTAAGCTTTCTTCTGAACTACTTGGTGCTAATTCTGGCAGTGGGACCCCTTTGGTTGAGATTACTAAAGGCTAGTATATATATCCTCTGTGCCAGCTATACAGGTTTTGAATTTGCATAGTCTGACATTGCCTAGTTTCACTTGATTGCATATAACGACAACCTACCTTGTACTGCTGTCAGCATGATTTTACTGATTTATATTACCACATGTTTATTCTCATCCAATTGTTAATATGGTAAAGATAGGCTGGACAGATCAACAAAAGTAGACCTTTTGGTTAAGGTGAACAATAATACCTACAGGGTAATTTGTATTTGTGTTAGAGGGTTTGAAATCTTGAGAGAGATTTACAAGGCATCAGAGATTGAGCTTTTAGGTGACAATAGAGGACCAAAATTGTGATAACAGCCGATGTGAGAAGAAATGAGACTGAATCAGGACAAATCTTGGGCACTCTAGTCTGTGGCAGCTGAAGAAGAAGACAGATCCATGCATTCTAGGGAAACCAGTTTTTGTTTGAGACTTAGTTGAGGTGGATGTAATGTCTAAGGGTTTGAGAGTAACAGGTTCAGAAATTGTTGATGGAACATTATGCTATCGTTGATCAATGCTTAATGCCTGAGTGATGGACTTGTAAAGGATATGGAATAGTTGATGAAATTTAATTTCATTGCTAACTATTTATTAAAGCTCATTGTTCGTTAAATTTTCCATTTTCAAACAGTTGCGAGCAAAACCTTGTGGCCCGAGTATGAGATATATGCTAAGTCATTAGTTTCAAGGAGCGGAAGGGACGACACAATGGACTTAATAGACAGTTCTGAGGTGTCTATTCTAGCTTTAATTTTACGATTCTCTTGTTATTCTTTTTTTTTTTTGTATTCTGACATGTCCATTATATTATTCGTGAACAGGAGGATAGTGACGAAGAGTGTTGGGTCGCTTACCAAGACCAGATAAATAAAGCCAGAGCACAAGTATTGAGGTAAGTCTAATGCATAATTGTTGTTCAACGTTTATGCGCATTTGGTTGTCTTAACAGTGCATGGGATTCTTGGATATAAAGATAGATGCCTAATTATACAATTTCTTTACCCATATTGGAATGTAAATGTGAACCTTACTAGAAAGATGCAGATCAGTATGTGCTAGAGGAAAAACTTATACTTCTAACAAGCTGCACAAGTACTGTAGAAGAAATGTAACATTGTGCATCAATGATTTCATGAGGCAAGGAACTTAAGCAGTCATTGGGAATTGATCTGGAAGATATTCATGTGTATAAAGAATTGAAACTCTTCAATGACATGCCCACAAATCCTACAGCCACTAAAATTCATTTTGTCACCATTAGGTGCCAACTATATAATTTGGTGGAGGTAATTACCAAACCAGCAGGAAGTCTCATGAGTCAGAATTTGTTTGTGTCATTGAACACAAGCTAAATGCCTCTAGATGTCATTTTAGTTTTCCATCAAATTTTAGATTGCATGATTGCGAGTTTCTATGGCTTCTATTAAGATGTTGTACTCGTGACTTCTTAACTCTGAGCTAAAATAGTCTTAAATTTTGTAGCCTAATTGCATTTCTCAGTAAACTGTTCGGTTCTGTCCCTTTCATACACTGGAATTTATCGTAGGACTCTTTACTATTTAACAGTTAAATATCCATTACGCTCTCCTTTGATAGGTATTCTAGGAATCCTGGTGCAAAACCCTTATGGCCTCGGTCGAGGGGCCAACTAGCAAAGGCGGATATTCCTAAATGCTGCCATTGTAAGGGTCCTATGATTTTTGAATTCCAGGTATGGTCCAACTTCAAAGTATTTTGTTGCAACATGTCGAACTGGAACTTATATCTTCAACCGGAAGAATGGAATATCACCCTACATTGTATTTTTTTTTTCCTCACTTCATTGTGCCCTTTGCTTTCCTTGTGGATCAGGGTCTTAATCTTGAGCTACCCATGGAAGTTTTTTTTTTTTTTTGTTTTTTGTCGCAAAGATATGATTAGCTACCCATTGAAGTTGTTATTTGTTCTTCAATGCGTTTATATTTCTTCTACCTTGCTGGTCACAGATCATGTCCCAGTTGCTTTACAAATTTCGCGTAGAGAATGATGTGGATTCACTTGACTGGTTAACAATCGTGGTGTACACTTGTGAAGCCTCTTGTGATGCTAGTGTGATTTACAAAGAAGAATTTCCTTGGGTTGTGCTCTCCCCGCAATCTACCCGATGATGATGATTGTGACTTGCTTGTTTTGTTTTTTTTTTTGTTGCTCTCGTGGTTCTTTTTCCGTTTTTGGTTTTTGCTCCTCTTATGCTAAAGGACGCAGGAAGCAAGTTTAATATAGAGTGGTGGGACGGGTGTTAATTTTGAGTTCACCTGGCATTCCAAAGCAGAGACAATTATTTCCTTTCTGTTGGTGATAGTGAATTTCATTGAATCAACATCTGTATATTTATGGTTGAAGGATGAGCCTTTCCGTACTAGTCTACCGTTCATTTAACTGATTAACAATATGGGAAAATCCTCCTATTGTTCCAATGGCCTTGCTGAGGAAGCTACTTCTTTGATTGTTGGTTGGTGTAAATGAATTACTGCCGAAAAGTTAGTGACGCACCTTGCCATTCTACTGAATTTAGGAATAAAATTTTACTATTTTTGCCACTGAGAAGGCTCTAGTCTCTTGATAAGATGCTGTCCAAAAGGAAGCAGCTTTTAAATGTAAAAATCTTTCGACAAAAAAAAAAATGTGAAAATCGTCTCCTCTTCACGAAACCTCAGCTCTTTCTGCTTGTCGCTTATTACTATCTAACAAGTACAATACTCATCTAAATGACTAGGTCCAGGTTTTGAGTCCGGTGAAAATTGTGTTGATGGTAGTAGTCACGGGATCCAGCCACGAGAAGAGATTAATCCGATAGTCCATTTAGTATTAAAAAAATGGCTAGATGAGCACCGTATTTGGCTTTGTAACATCAAGAGGGGTGGTTGCGTTTCTCCTAGGTACAGTATTCTTCAATCCTAACAAAACCGTTACAAAAAACCACAGCGCACTACATGTCGTCACCACCTCCTCAATGGACCATACCGCAGCCATCACAGTGTGACACCAACCAAACAGCCCATCAATAGCATCCCATTACGTTTCACATTCCACGCAAGACTTTTACTAACCAAAAACCCCAGTACTTTTCAAAATCCTACTTAAAACTTCCAATTTTTTATTGGTACCGTATTCCCTTTTTGGCTCATCGCTGATAAGTTCATCATTTCATCGATTCTCGCGTCCTCCTAATCTCTCGGTTCCTCTAGCTGAGCACCCTCCCATTACCAAGCCTCAGGTTCTGCTATTTCCATTTCGCTCTTCTTATTTTTTTTTTATGCTTTTTATGTATATGGTGATTGTGACGCTTACAGTGTCCCCGTTCGCGTTAGGATCAGTGACCACAGCGAGAAATGGCGATGTATGTGGCGGTGCGGCGCCTCTCCGGCAGATCCACAACGACGTCGCAGCTGCGTTACGCGACTTGGTGTAGATCCTACTCTACTGCTTTCAGGGAAGAGAGAGACACTTTTGGACCGATTCTCGTCCCAAACGATAAGTTCGTTCAAATACCTCTCCCTGTTCACTCTTTTACTTCATTGTTTTGGCTTTATCTTTCATTTTTCATTGATTTTCGTGTTTTGTAGGCTGTGGGGCGCACAAACGCAAAGATCGTTACAGAACTTTGACATCGGCGGCGAGCGTGAGAGAATGCCGGAGCCGATCATTCGTGCGTTTGGCATCCTCAAGAAGTGTGCTGCCAAGGTTTGCACTCAATTTGATTAGCTTGCTAATGTTGAATTGTATTCATTATATAAAAAAAATTCATTTCATTTTTTTGTGTGTTTGGTGTGAACTTGATAAAAAGAATGAATTCTATCCAGACTGAACTTTAAATAATAATTTTGATGAACTCTACTTGAAATGAATTCACTTTGGATGCGATTTGGTGCGAAACGGTCTGTAAATAAATTCTCAGGTCCGATTGAGCGTGATTGGTTGTTTGTTTGCGTGCATTATTCTCAGTTTAGCTGGATGCAGAGTTATGGCTGTGTTTTCTTACTGTTGACACTGATTTTAGTAAGACGTGTTAACTTTTGTTATTGTCATTACTTCTTATTGTGGTCGTAGGTTAACATGGAGTACGGGCTTGATCCATCCATAGGGAAGGCGATAATGCAGGCTGCTCAAGAGGTTGCTGAAGGGAAACTAAATGATCATTTTCCTCTTGTCGTGTGGCAGACTGGCAGCGGCACCCAAAGTAACATGAATGCCAACGAGGTTAGCATCTTTCCAATCTAACCTTGGATTGGATCTGTATTTAACTGTAACATGTAATACAAAATAAAGATGAACATATTGTATTCTGATGATCTTGCACTTCAGACTCCGTTGATAATACTGCTTTCATCTACTTATGTTCACTGCAAAAGGGAAATGCTGCCTACTCTGTTGGATTTGATTGCATTATAAGAGTTCAGTTCTGAGCATATGACAAACTTTGAAAACTTGTACAGAAGATTTAAGATTGATGCTGGCATAGATTATCATGATGTATTTGTATTGTTACTCCTGTGTTGTGTAAATTAAGCCTGTTGGTTCAAAATCATCAAAATTCTGAATCACTACAGCACTATTATGTTACATACTGCTTTGTTGTCTATCATGGACCTTACAGGTTATTGCCAATAGAGCAGCTGAGATCCTTGGACATAAGCGTGGTGGGAAGTCTGTGCACCCAAATGATCACGTCAATAGATCACAATCTTCTAATGACACATTTCCAACGGTAAGTGTGATTTTAGGTTTTAACTTCCATTTGGCTCATCAAACCTCTCTCTCTCTCTCTCTCTCTCTTGTGTATCTGTCTCTGTCTGCCTCTCTCTCTCTCTCTCTCCCCCCCCCCCCCCCCCCCCCCCCCCCCCCCCCCCTCCCTCCCCCTCTTTTCCCTCTTTTCTTTCTGAGGACAAAGGAATAGATAACAAGCAGCTCCCCTCAATCTCTCTCCATGCACTGTTTCACTTTCTGCTTGAAATTATTGGCTTTTCTGCAGTTTTACTGACGCTGATCTTTCCTGTCTAGGTTATGCATATTGCTGCTGCAATGGAAATTAACTCGAGATTAATACCAAATATGAAAACTTTGCATGCTACCCTAAACACAAAGGTATGTTTGTTGTTATTGTGCTAGTGTAAATAGAAACATGGTTTCAGGGTTCCATAGTTGTGCTCCTTGTGCATTCTGAATATGTTGGAGTTTGTTTTTCGAAACTGCTTGATTTGCATAATGAATCTCTTAGCTACATTTTTCAATATATGCATATAGTACCAGTATACGTTACTGCTATATCAATGGCTGCAGAAGCTTTAGACAGCCAAAACTGCAGAGGAGATTGATAATTTCCTAGCCGTCAAATGTGTGATAACTTGATGCCAATAGTGGTGTCGACACTGTGTATCTTGCACATAATTTCGTTTACTCTTTATTATATTATTCTGAGTTGATTTTAACTTCTTTTCTTTTCCTGATTAAGAGGCTGTATGCACTGCCAGACATGTTTATAGTCATTGCTAAATTTCAAATTAAGCCAGCCGCTTTTCATTTATTCATTCTGGAACCTGTTTCCTCTTTTCAATATTAGTCATTTTGATTCTGCAACTTTTTGGATCTGTCCTGCTTTGAATAATAAATTATGGCTTGTTCTGCTCTATCAGTCTGTTGAATTCAATGATATTGTTAAAATTGGGCGTACTCATACTCAAGATGCAACACCTTTGACTCTGGGGCAAGAGTTTAGTGGCTATACCACACAGGTAATGTCCTTTTTTAGGCATTCTTTTGAATTATGCTGCATGAACCCCTTTTCTTGATCACCTCTGCCTTACTTTGCAGGTGAAATATGGAATTGATCGTGTCGTCAGCACCCTTCCTCATATGTATCAGGTTGGAAGTTGTATAAGCATGTTCTGCCTTTATTTCTTCCTCTGTTCCCAAGAATCTTGACAGATTGGAAATTTTATTTTGGCAGCTTGCACAAGGTGGAACTGCTGTTGGTACTGGGTTGAACACTAAGAAAGGGTATGTAAGGCTTCAGTAGAGCAGAAATTTAGTTGCTTCAACACTCAATAAACCCTTCCATTTTATAATACTCTAAAAAATATACTGAACAGAGGGGTAAGGATGCTTCTTCAGCCATCTCTCCTCTTGGTACCGAACACATCAAGTTTTAGAACATTTTATGCTGATATATTCATAAAGCAGTTACATCAGTGCCAGGACTTAGGTGCACTTTGATAGTCATTGGTGTTGTACATCGATGTAGGTTTGATGTGAAGATAGCTCAAGCAGTTGCTGATGAAACAAGCTTACCCTTTGTGACAGCAGAAAACAAGTTTGAAGCTTTGGTTAGTCTTTAACTTCGTTGTATTTCTTTTGTCCATATTCCTACTCTATGGAACTGCCAGAAGAGTCAGTCCTTAATTTCTTTATATTGAGAAATTGCCATATGATATGATGTATTTCACTGCTTACTGGACTCACTAGATTTTGGTGAAGCAAAATAATTAATTTCCTCTTAACTACACATTTTTGACAGGCTGCCCATGATGCTTTTGTTGAAACTAGTGGAGCCCTAAACACTGTTGCCACTTCTCTTATGAAGGTTGCAAATGACATACGCTTTTTAGGAAGGTCTGTCTATTAGCTAGATAAATGCTATTGTCATTTTCATTTATTTTGCTTTTTTTGGGTTTTCACACTGTTTTCCTTATTTAGTGGTCCACGATGTGGCCTTGGTGAACTCATTCTTCCTGAAAACGAGCCAGGAAGCAGTATTATGCCGGTAAATATTTTGCCCTTTAATTTAGTCATGAGTGGAAAAATTTACTTATGAAGGCGGCAAACATCGGATTATACTCCTGCACAATCTTATAGAATAAGCAAGAGAACTTTTAGTCCCTAAGTGGAATAATTTGTTATTTCTTGCCATTCTATATTTTACCTTCATTCAGCTTTTTCTTGTTTCAGGGAAAGGTTAATCCTACTCAGTGTGAGGCTCTCACTATGGTTTGTGCTCAGGTAAAGTGTAATGGATGCAGTTCTGTCTTGTCAAGACACTGCAATCAACCCTAAGATTCATTGGCAAGCAGTTCCCTTTTTAACAAATGCTCTTTCCACAGTGTAATTCAGTTTATATGGCAGTTGATAGACATTGCCTCTAGAGCCACCAAAATCTTTAGAAAGAACTTTTTCCTTCATTTTGCAGGTAATGGGAAACCATGTGGCCATCACAGTGGGTGGATCAAATGGGCACTTTGAACTGAACGTGTTCAAGCCAATGATTGCTTCTGGTCTCTTACATGTAATACACCTGGTGTTTTGTATTGCACTAAATCCTGATTGCCTTTTATCTTGATCATTCTTCTGTTTAAAAATGACATATTTGAATTTTTGGACAGTCGGTCAGATTGCTTGGGGATGCTTCTGCTTCATTTGAAAAGAACTGTGTGAGGGGAATTCAAGCTAATAGAGGAAGGATTTCAAAACTACTTCATGAGGTCAGTTCTTTTGAATTGTAAAAAGACTTGAGTTTATATGTGTTTAATTTATCTAGGAGCTAACATGTTGTGTTATTGCTGATGTTGCAGTCACTAATGCTTGTCACATCCTTGAACCCGGTAAGCTTCCACCCTGTGTTGTCTTTGCATTCTCATTGTCTTTCTTTGATCATTTCCTTACACTACCACCTGCAATTCAGAAAATTGGCTATGACAATGCCGCAGCAGTTGCCAAGCTAGCCCACAAGGAGGGGAGTACTTTGAAGGTTGTGATTTCTTCTAACAATTTTGTTTTTTTGCATATCTGCCTTGTGAATATTGGCATTATATTATCATTGTTTCTATTGCTTTGCTCATTATCGGCTTCAAAGCTAGGTTGCATCCAAATCAATCTTTCTGGAAGTTGTTTGACAAAAATCATTTATATCTTTGCTCATTCTGTTTGAGGATTAGTTTGCATCGTCTTGTTGCTTAAATCCATTTGTGGATTCCTGGGATAGTATTCTGACAGGCTCTTCTTCTGCAGGAAGCTGCACTGAAACTTGGAGTGCTCACCAGTGAAGAATTTGACACCCTTGTTGTGCCTGAAAAAATGATTGGTCCGTCTGACTGACATACTTTGGGGGAAGATTCGGCCATTCAAGATTCTGAATTGTGATTTTAACTGATTTGAGCGTAAAAAATTTTGCTCGGGCGACGTGTTAGCTTCATTGGGAATAATAGCTAACTATTTTTTCAAACATCATTTTTGGAGGTTTTCCCAGTGGCCGGCGTCATTGATTGTAACAAGTGATCGAGCCATTGATGCGGTTAATAATCGAAAACCTCCCTCATTCTGTAGTGAGATTGCCATGTAATCAAAAAAACTTTATGTAGACACAACGCAACAATGAAAGAGTAGCTACAAATCTACAACCCAAGACTTGTTAGCATCAATATTTTTGAATATCTATTCGAGGAAATATGGAATGACTGGGTTGAACATGCGGTAACCTTCCATCTGCAATTCGTTTTCTTAAGCATCCTCCAATTTGTTGCATTGACTTGGACCCATGCTTGGACGCAGGGCTTTGTTTTACGTAGAATTTCGCCCATTCCCTCTAAAACGAATGTAGGAATACCTTTACACCGGAAAGAACGTAAAAGGGTAAATTGTTTCAAGTAGAAGAATATCTTTTCACCGGACAGAACGTGAGAGGGTAAATTGTTTCAACGTAGAAGAATGTTTGAATGATGTGAAACATTTTTTTTGAGCCGATCGCCCAACAAAAATTTAAATGGGCTTCCATTGTAATTTTACGGTGATAAACGCCGAGTACCCTAAGCCCGCAACTTGTGCCACCAAGGCACCAACTGATGCATGTTAAACATAAACTAGACACATTTATGGGCCCATACAACAATGGGCTTTAAGACTAGGTCGAGAAGTGTTTAGGTAAAAACCCATAATTCTCAACAGAAGGCACGTCGTTCCCGCCGACGAACATCTCTTCTTCTCTCGCCGCGAAGCTGCCGGCCTGCTCAGTTCCCTAGCCGGATCGTCACTCTTTTTTTCCTTCCTCCAAGTGTAAGATAGCTTGAATTCCTTAGTATCTAGTTTCCAGTAAGCCGAAGCTACACATACGTTTTCACCAGAAAGAACGGCTACACTATTCTTCGATTCGCGCCGCAGAGAATCTGTTTTCCGGCTTTGCAATTCCAGCAAAAAGCTCCGACATCATTCTTCGACGACCAAACACACTAGAAAAACTCTGTTGTTCTGTGCTCATCTTCTTACTGAAACATACTTTTTCTCGCCGACATAGGGAATCTTCGCTTGTTGTTCAGTTGAGTTACTACAGAGACAGACAATATGGAAATTGTTCCTGAAAATTCATGGTAGTTTATCATCTTTCCTATCTTTTCATTTTTTTGGTCAATTCTTAGCAGTTTGTATTTTCTTTTCTAAAAACAGTCTTTCTTCTATTGTTGTTTATTTAAAATTTACTTGATTACCTGCTTTTGTCAGTTTGGAAGGAGATAGCAATGCAATTATTTTGCCCGCGAGGAAAAATAACAAAAGGAAAAGCTCGAATCAGGTACAGTTTCTCTGCCGAGCTTTGTTTTTTTTGTTTTCTTTTTTCAATTATTATTACTATCTTCTCTTGTTCAATAATGTTAGAATATGAATTCTTAAAGCTTTTATCCTACAGGAGAAGGGAGCGGTTAAGAATAATAAGCAGCCAAAGTTAAGCAACTCACAGAAAAGAAAACTGAAGAAGCTGGAGGTGTGTATGCTTATGTCTACTTCCTGGTAGAGTGCTCTATTATATTAAAGCGTTTTACCGCAATTGACTCGTTTTTAAAAATTCTGCAGGAAGAGAAAGATAGAGCACTTTTGCTATCGAAAAGCATTGAAACCTTGGAGTACGTTGTAGTTCTCGAGATGATTTTGTTTTCCTAAATCGATTTATTGCCTTCCCCCGAAATACTAACAGTTTCTTTTCACTTCTCTTATAATTTATCTTTCAGAAAATATAAACTCCCAGAGGATGCATTTTCTCTAATGCAATCGTCACGAAACATTAGTCGAGTTAGTCTCTTTGCTTCTATTTTAACTTTCAATTTTAAATTGAAATAGGGTTGGATGTTAGTTTAGTCAGTGTGCTTACAATTATACAGGCTGGAACAGTTAAAGAAAAACGTAGAATGGCAGTACAATTTTGCAAAGCTGGTTTAAGAGTTCCAGAAAGTGAGCAGCCTTTCATGAGCAGGGACAAAAATGATATTTCCGACACTGAATGTGAGCCAAAAGAGATATTGTCAAGACAGGATAGAATAATTGGCAAAGAGGTGCGCGGGGTGGTGGAAATTAAAGTGGCAAAGGATTCATCTGCTTCAGTCACTTCCTATCATGAGCCAGCTAAAGAAGTTGCCGATAAGAATGATTTCACATCTGTGCGAGATGATACTGTAAATTCTTCACCAGTTCTAAGCAATGCTGACATGGGAAACAACTCTACTTCAACGGTAAGCTATGCTCTCAGGTTATAAATGTCATCAACACAATTGACTTTTAATCTTGCGTGTAATCGTCGTAGGGACTGTATAATGCTTGAAACTTAAACTATGATAAGTTCTGGAAAGTTGTCTTGCAGTGTTCGAGAACTTCAAGATATTTGTTTATGTGTCAGTATGTGGCTACTGCGCCTTTTAATCTTATTATATTTTAACCATCTAATGGAGCAGGGAAAATTGAAAGAGAACTCAACGACAGACACGGGCAAGGCTGGCAATTTGAAAGCTGGCCCTTCTCAGCGACCTCTTACTACCCCTACGGTGGTACATGTCAGCAGGCCGGATGAGGTGGAAGAGAAAAGGAAGGATCTTCCGATTGTTATGATGGAGCAGGAAATAATGGAGGCTATAAATGAAAATCCTGTTGTTATTATCTGTGGAGAAACTGGGTGTGGTAAAACCACGCAAGTGCCTCAGGTAATTCATTTAATGCTTTATTTTCTCTATACCTCCTGGAACTTGATATTTTTGGATTCAGGATTATCCTAATTTCATTCTTCTTGGCAATTTTTCAGTTTCTTTATGAAGCAGGCTTTGGTTCAAACCTTTCAACTGATCGAAGTGGTATTATTGGTGTTACTCAACCTCGTCGTGTTGCTGTCCTTGCCACTGCTAAGCGGGTAGCCTTTGAACTTGGTGTTGGTCTTGGCAAAGGGGTTGGGTTCCAAGTCAGGCATGACAAGAAGCTCGGAGACAGTTGTTCCATTAAATTTATGACTGATGGAATTTTATTGCGAGAAGTTCAGGTTTGTGTTCCAATGATATTACGTGCTGTTGATACGTGGTTGTCGTTAAAATTGTGTTCTGATGATCTATGCCATAATAGCCAGTGGTCCTAGGTCTTTTAGTTGTTTGGTATTTGCAGAGCTCATCCAATGTATAGAGGCTTCTTGGCTTCTTGATGTTGAATGTGAAAGCTATGATTTGACTGATTGATAGTCGGTACTTGCTTAAGAATAATGTGGGAGGATGAACAAAAATGAATCAGGCAAGGAGTTGAGAATGGACTTTTGGTCTACTCGATTTTCTTTGCTGTTGCTTAGAAGTTCATAGAGGTTTTCTGTTTCTTTTTCCATCACCTATCTTAAATATTTTTCTGAATGTTTAAAGTATAGCATCTGTGGACACATTCATAAATTAAATGTGTACTTATGCTTCTTTTATATTTATAAAGTTTAGGCTTTTATAATTCTTCTATTAAACCCACCTTCTCTGAAAGGCCATATCATTTAGTACCCATGTAGTTGTTGACAGAAGTAGACTAGTACGCTCATATCTTGACTTTTCTGCTTATGCTCAATAGAAATTTTTATGGTGCAGAGTGATTTTCTGTTGAAGCGTTACTCTGTCATAGTTCTGGACGAGGCTCATGAGAGAAGTGTCAACACAGACATTCTTATTGGAATGCTTTCTCGTGTAGTTCCACTCCGCCAGGTAAAATTTGTAACTTTTAGTCAGAAAAGTGGTAATGTCTCTTCTGCTATCTCCAGATCTTACACTATATAATCTTGTGCTTGCAGAAGATATATGAAGCACAGCAAAATTCGTTGCTTTCAGGTGAAATTATTAGTCCTGAAGATCTTATATTTCCGCTAAAACTTGTCTTAATGAGTGCCACCTTGAGAGTTGAAGACTTTGTTTCTGGAGGAAGATTATTTCATGATTCTCCTCCTGTTATAGAAGTTCCTACTAGACAGTTTCCTGTGACTGTTCATTTCTCAAAGAGAACAGAAGTCGTCGATTATATTGGCCAGGCCTTTAAAAAAATCTTGTCAATTCACAAAAGGCTACCGCCAGGAGGCATACTTGTTTTTGTTACTGGGCAGAGAGAAGTGGAGTATCTATGCCAAAGGTTGCGCAAAGCTTCAAAAGAGCTGATTAATAGAACTGCTGGTATAAGGACTGAGGTCATTGAAATGTCTGGGATGAATTCCGTTGATGGAGTTAACATGGAGGATCTTAACGAGGCATTTGGGGTTGAGGGGAACTTATCTGAACAGCAAACTGACAGTCTTAGCTCTTATGATGAAGACATTATTGATTTTGATGAGGATAAATCAGATGTCTCTTATAATTCTGAAACAGAGAGTGATTTAGAATTTGATGATGATGATGCGGGGTCAAGAGACCAGAAAACAACTGAAATTGGTGCTACTCCTGCAAATGTTTTAGAAGAGGAAGTGAATCTTGCCTCACTAAAGGCTGCTTTTGAGGCTTTGGCAGGAAAAACTGCATTGGACTCTACTTCTGAAGGTAAAGAGATTCCTGTTGCTCCTGAAAGCTGTTCAGAACAATCCAAAAATGGTGTGATGACAGAAGACAGAGGAGATAAAAGTCGATCTCCTGGTGCCTTACAAGTACTGCCTCTTTATGCCATGCTTCCTCCAGCAGCGCAGTTACGTGTATTTGATGACATCAAGGAAGGAGAGCGGCTTGTTATTGTTGCCACTAATGTTGCTGAAACATCGCTAACCATACCAGGTATAAAGTATGTGGTTGATACTGGAAGGGAAAAGGTAAAGAACTACAACCCCTCTAATGGCATAGAAGAATATCAAGTTCAGTGGATAAGTAAAGCATCAGCTGCTCAGCGTGCTGGAAGGGCTGGAAGGACTGGCCCTGGGCACTGTTATCGTCTATATTCATCTGCAGCCTTTAGTAACGTACTTCCTGACTTCTCTTGTGCTGAAATATCTAAAGTGCCTGTTGAGAGCATTGTCCTTATCCTCAAATCCATGAGTATAGAAAAGGTAGGTTTTCTTATATGTCTTGCTACTTAAATGAATCCATGATCTTAACTTCTTTCTTTTGGAAGATAATGGGTGCTTGTGATTGTGTCTGGAATCTACATGATTTTCACATGGCTGCGCCTTATAATGTAACATATGCTTGTGGATTTTCCTCTATACTTGTTTGTGTGAGCTCCATTGTGGTTACTCTTTGGAACATGCGCCTTGTACACTGGTTGCTTTTAGCTTGCTAGTAACTTTAGTATCAACTATTATTTGCTTGTAATGAATATCTTTTGACTCTGTTAAAATGTTGCTGGTGCATGGCTCTCTGACAATTGTTGATGAATAACTAAATTCTGTCTGCTCATCATAAGTTACACTGTTTACTTCTTTTAATAAGTTGATACTTTTCAAACATCCATTTAGGTAGCGAATTTCCCATTTCCAACTCCTCCAGAGGCTACTGCGTTGGTAGAAGCAGAACGCTGTTTGAAGACACTTGAAGCTCTTGGTGAGAAAGGACTGACACCTCTAGGCAAGGCCATGGCTTGTTATCCCATGAGTCCTCGCCACTCTCGTATGCTCCTTACTGTTATCCAAATTATGAGTGAGGTGAAAAATCTGGTTCGTACAAGTCTGGTTCTTGGATATGCGGTTGCTGTAGCTGCAGCTTTAAGCTTGTCTAATCCTTTCCTGATGCAAATTGAAGGAAATAGCAGTGGCAGTGGTCTAGATCAGGATCAGGATGACAGATTTGGTAGCGTAGGTGATGATACAATTTTGGACAAGAAGGAAAAATCACTTAAAGCACAAGCTAGAATATCTCAATCAAAATTTTCTAACCCCAGCAGTGATGCTCTGACGGTGGCTTTTGCGTTGCAATGTTTTGAATGTTCTAAAACCCCTAAGGAATTCTGCCATGAAAATGCATTACATCTCAAAACAATGGAAGAAATGTCCAAGCTAAGAAAGCAGCTTCTTCATATAGTGTGTAATCAAAATGTTACCCAGGGCATTGGGAAGGAATTCTCGTGGACTTATGGATCCATGAAGGATGTCGAAGAAGCTTGGAGGGATTCCTCCAGTAAGAGCTCTCTTTCTCCGCTGGAGGAACAGCTGTTGGGCCAAGCCATCTGTGCTGGCTGGGCAGATAGGGTTGCCAAACGCATGAGAGCAACTTCTGGCCGAGAAGACCAGAAAGCAAGTACAGTTCGCTACCAAGCATGCATGGTTAAAGAAAATGTATTTCTCCATCGTCAGTCATCTTTGTCTAAGTCAGCTCCTGAGTTTTTGGTGTACAGTGAATTGCTGTATACAAAAAGGCCTTACATGCATGGTGCCACAAGAGTGGAACCAAAATGGCTAGTCAACTACGCCAAGTCTTTGTGCAGTTTCTCTATTGTAGAAGACCCCAAACCTTCCTATGAGCATCTGACCGACCAAGTATTTTGTTGGGCCATTCCGAGCTTTGGGCCTCATCTATGGCAGCTTCCATTGCATAAGCAGCCAATTAAAAGTATTAAAGATCGTGTGAAGGTATTTGCTTATGCTTTACTAGAAGGAAATGTTTTGCCATGCTTGATTGCTTTCCGGAACTCTATGGCAGCCAGACCCAGTATCATATTAGAGCGTGAAGTTGCACATGAAAGACGAGTTGGCAATCTTGTATTTAAGTTAGAGAAATTAAAGATTGATAGCTGTGCTAAATTAAAGGAGATATGGAAGGATAATCCGATGGAACTGCATTCAGAAATTCTGGACTGGTTTAAGAATAAGAAGAGTTTCCAAGAACAGTTTGAAGTGCTTTGGTCACAGATGCATGTCGAAGTTCAATTAGGACCTGAAGAACGCTTTTCCAAGAACAGGAAGAAGAACAAAAGAAAAAAGCAACTTGGTTTGTGAGCTATTATAACAGGTGCTGTTAAAATCTTTTCTCTTTTTTCCATATGAGAGCTTAATTGGCTTGTGCCAAATTGAAAGTAGATATGTGAACCAACCTAGACCTTTGTATGGCGGTAGAACTAGTGCTGTATGCAAGACTAGGCTCATCTCTTCCTGGAATTATATTTTTCACATAGATCATTGTGTCATTCGTCCACTAGATGTATCTTACCATTGGCAATTCTATACAATACCATATCTTGATTGATTTTGTTCCTGTCTATCCGAATTTTTTCCTGTTACTGCCAATTACCATCTGAGTTGATTTGGCGATGATTTAAAAGGTGCGAAAAGTCTGTGTGTGTTTTGATAGTTTGCGCCTTGATTGCTGGAGGATGAAATTAATTATTTAGTGTCCACCTTATGGTCCATGTGTGAGCTTGGCAACCCAGATACCAGAAGATGTCAAGCCATTATTTCTCTTTTTCTCCTATCAGTCACTGTTCTACAAATATTTTATCATACATCATTTCCTCCTGCTTTGTTTTGTAATTTATTGGATTGCAGAAATAGAACCGTTTCTTTGTTCTAGAGAGACATGGAACTTTTCTGCTATTTTGAACAGGTAGTCTACTGTTCCAAAATATTTGCAGCTAACTATCTATAGTCTGTTGTTGAATACTTCTTTGTATTCAAGCTTATCGTCGTGGGAACACTAGCAGGTATCTTTGTTGTGTTTGGAACCTGACATTTTCTTTACCGAGTATAAAAAGTTATATTGTGTGTTTCCCGCTTATGTTCCTTTCTTTCCCAGTTGTTGGTGGGATAGGGTCCCACAATTTTCACAATGAATGATGCAAGGGTACGTTCTCTGCCAAATGCAATGCACATACCCAAGTTCCTATTAATCGACTGAGAAGTGAGAAAGGAGATGGGTAGCTTTTGTGCCTGATGTGGACCTATTCTCTATTGGTCTTTCTCCTTGCATACCATTGGCTTCTGCGGGCAAAATATGCTCTTTTCTTTTTTCACGGAACAATATATGTACCGAGCATTAGCATTTGCCCAATTTAAAGCTCCTTGCCCCGTTTTTCCATCGCCAACAAAGGATCTGTAGCATTTGCGGCTCCAATAAACGAGGTTTTCTTTTTATGAATTAATCGAATTTGCGCCATTTTATGAAATTTATTAAAGCAAAAATATTCCAGCCGGCACTTTGCAGTTTGCACTACTAGTAACACACTGTTTCGTTTCCCAAAAAAAAAAAAAGAACGTTGAGCCCGTCATTTTTTAATAGTGATTATATTATACCCGTCAAAAAGTGTTTAAGAATTTGGGGCCAGATGATGATGACTTAAACATAAACATGTGACATTATCAAAAAAAAAAACATAAACATGTGAAACTAGTAATTACTGCACACGATATGACACGTGAGAGAACATTTCCTTTCCCGAAACAAAAAAGAAAAAGAAACAGCACAGCTCCGGGGAGGAAAAGAACATAAACAGAACGGACAATTTTATATTTTACTATTTTTGCTTAGAATTTTTACCAAAATCACACCAATGGGGAATTATGGGCCCCAATCTATCTAAAAGGATATGTAAATATTTTATTAGACAGATTATGGGGACACATCCCATGTGTCAAAAGCTGACTTGATTTAGGTATGGCTGGAGTAAGATTATTTCTGGACCTCATTCCATGCATCTAACCCCAAAGGGATCTGCATCTATCACGGGATTGGACTGGCCCAGTGACCACCAGCCCCCACACACCTGAGACCCTCCATTAAGTACTCCCCCACATTACTTGTCGCATTGATTTTGCGCCTACCAATAAGATCACAACAAAGCCGCAACAAAGCCAGTTTGATTATATGATTTCATTAATTTTTACTCCAATCTTTTCTTGATATTTAGCCAAATCAAGCAAATTTGTTCCCTTTTGTGCAAGGCAGTAACTATAAGAACTATCCTACCATTAAAACTTTAAAATCACAGATATGGCAGATATTTTTGGGAAAGAGAAAGCCCGTTACACCCACCAACAAAATTGGCTCACCTGCTACTGCCCCCCAAATAAAGAGCATGCCTTTAAAAATTTACTGCCCCCCCGAAACGGACTAGTAATAAAAGCGAGTCACTCACACGGTCACACCCCACACGTACGGGCACACGAATTTTCAAAAATCGTCTTCTGCTTTCAACAGCTGACTCGCACGTGCGAAAGTGTCATGTCAAAAACCCAACCAGCTTGCTCGTGTCCGTGACGCTTTTTGGCTGCTCCCTCCACTTTTTATTATTTCCACTTCCCACTTTTTCTCCAAAGCCCAAGAAAGAAAGAACCTTTCTTTGCCATTTCTGATTTCTCAACTAAGCGCATAAACGCCTTCCCATTTTCTTTTACAAATGCAAATTTCCTATTAAACAATGGATACCTCAGATCAAGTGCTACTAAACCCTCTTCAGCTGCAACCCATCTCAGGCCATTCCTCCATCTTCTCCCGCTCTTGTTGCTAGAGGTAAAGATTTGATCGCATCTCTCGCTGTAGATCGTTTTTTCTCATTAATCCGGGCTAAATTTTGGATTTTGTTTTGGTGTAAATGAAAACTTGTGTGTTTATTTCTCTAATTCATCTGTTGATCATGATTAGCTTTTGTCGTAAGCATCCTCCTCCGTCAGCAGCTGCGGCTGCGTTTGGTGTTTACTGTTTCCCTCATCTCTGCTTTTGTTTTGGAATGCTTTTGATGTTTTTTGAAGTTATCTTTGAAGTCAGTGAAGGGACTTTTAGTTCCTTTATGGGTTACTCCGTTCCTTCGTTTCTTAGCTTGCGGGTAATGACGGCTGGAAGAATACTTTGGGTTTCAGTCCACCATTGAAACTGTTAAGACTTGATGCGATGGATTTTGTATTGTTAGTCTTCTTAATTAAGCTAGATTAGCCATTTTTGTGCTCATATTCATATGCTTGCAGGTTTCGCTCGGGGCTTTTCATAGGAACTGTTATGGATTCCTGTGAGTGCTTTGACACGCAATGGGCTCATGAGGGGGGAATTCTGGTGAAATATCAGTACATATCGGATGTCTTGATCGCTTTTGCATACTTCTCCATCCCCATAGAGCTCATATACTTCGTCCAGAAATCTGCTTTCTTCCCCTACAGATGGGTACTTATGCAGTTTGGTGCTTTCATTGTTCTGTGTGGGGCAACCCACTTCATAAATCTTTGGACATTTTCTGCGCATTCTAAAGCGGTGGCCATGGTGATGACTATTGCTAAGGCCTCTTGTGCATTTGTTTCTTGTGTCACTGCTTTGATGCTCGTTCATATTATTCCTGATCTATTGAGTGTTAAGACACGGGAGTTGTTCCTGAAGAACAAGGCTGAGGAACTTGACCGGGAGATGGGGCTTATTCTTACACAGGAAGAGACTGGAAGACATGTTAGAATGCTGACCCATGAGATTAGAAGCACGCTGGACAGACACACAATATTGAAAACCACCCTTGTTGAACTGGGTAGGACGTTAGGGCTGGAAGAGTGCGCATTATGGATGCCATCACGGGCTGGTTCAACCCTGCAGCTTTCCCATACCTTAAACTATCAAGCACAAGTCGGCTCATCTGTGTCAATAAACATTCCTGAAGTGAATCAAGTTTTCAGTAGTGCTCGAGCAACACGGATACCGTATACCTGCCCACTCTCTAGGATCAGACCGCTAGTGGGCCGATACCTGCCACCAGAAGTTGTTGCTGTTCGTGTACCTCTTCTACATCTTTCAAATTTCCACATCAATGATTGGCCTGAACTCTCTGCAAAAAGTTATGCTGTTATGGTTCTGATCCTCCCCACAGACAGCGCAAGAACATGGCGGGACCATGAGTTGGAACTTGTGGAAGTTGTTGCTGACCAGGTCTTTTTTTATAACTCGATACACATATAGGTTCATTAATTGATGTGATGGTATGATCATTTTTTGAAAAGCGTAGTCGGGCTTTCTTCTTGGAAACCCACTTTCTTTCTGCATCGAAGTAGATTGTTGGGCTGGGAGTCTATCAATGATACTAGCTTTATTGTTTAGTCGGGATTAGTTCGGTCATATTGTTCAATGCTCTTGGTCGTTTAGGTATGACTAGACGAAACTTGAAGAAACTGATTATTCCATCTTAGGTTCGTAACTCTCTTATCCTCCGTCTCTGCCTGCAACAGTAGGCTATTGTGTCTAGTGTCTACAGCAGCTATGAGAATAATCTTCATCATAACTGTCCTCCTCACTATTATCATAAATCATCTTATTTGAAATAAACTAGTAGTTGATAAATTGGGAATCCCTCATTTTCTTGGGCCCAAGCAAATGCAGTAGGATAATGTTATATGAACAATTGTGAAAATGATGGATGTCAAAAATTCGGTGTTATAATGGAATAATCATGTGATCTGTTACTTGCATGATATATTAGTCAGCCATTTCTCTCCTTATTTATTAATGAGAGTATGCATGGAGAAGCCTAGTCGGAGGATGTTTTTATTGATTAACCCATGTATCATGTGCAGGTTGCAGTTGCTCTTTCTCATGCTGCAATTCTAGAAGAGTCCATGAGGGCACGTGATCAGCTAATGGAGCAGAATGTTGCTCTGAAATTAGCTCGCCGGGAGGCAGAAATGGCAATCCATGCTCGCAATGATTTCCTAGCCGTCATGAACCATGAAATGAGGACACCAATGCATGCGATTATTGCATTGTCTTCTCTTCTCTTGGAGACTGAACTAACACCAGAGCAAAGGGCGATGATTGAAACTGTGTTGAAAAGTAGTAACCTGTTAGCAACACTTACTAATGATGTTCTAGATCTATCCAGACTTGAAGACGGTAGCCTGGAGTTGGACGTTGCATTGTTCAATCTTCATGACATCTTTAGAGAGGTTACAGCTCCCGACTTCTGCAGTTTGATTTTATATAGTATTGGCTCTATGCAGGATCACAATGTAGTTATATGTTCGTTTTATTGTTTATGTGATGCAGGTTATTAATTTGATAAAGCCCATTGCATCAGTGAAGAAGTTAAGTTTGACACTGATTATGACTCCGGATTTGCCTTCATTTGCTGTTGGTGATGTGAAGCGGCTTATGCAAACAATTCTGAATGTTGCTGGTAATGCTGTCAAGTTCACAAAGGAGGGCTCTGTTTCAATCATTGTTTCTGTTGCAAAACCAGATTCATTAAGAGATTGGCGACCTCCCGAGTTTTACCCAATCTCCAGTGAAGGAAATTTCTACCTACGAGTGCAGGTTGGTGACTATGCATTTTGAACTTTTTCCAAATCATTGAGATTTCAGAATCTCACTTATAAACCTTAATTAGAAAGTTAATGGAATTTGAGGCATCTTGTTGCGTGTTTTAGACTGGCAGCATGACCTTCATGCTACAAATACTGATCTCTCTTTCATGATTGACTTGTATTAAGCTTAAATTTATGTATTCGGTCCTATACCGTCCTTGCTTACATTGCTTTTCAATTGTATGTTTCTAACTTGTTCTTGTCTGTTATTGACTTTTACCATGTTGGCTTCTTTCAGGTTAAGGATTCTGGCTGCGGTATCCTTCCCCAAGATATTCCAGTACTCTTTACCAAATTCGTTCATCCTCGAAGTGGATCCAGTAGAGGCAGTAGTGGTGCAGGGCTTGGTCTCGCCATCTGTAAGAGGTATGAATAGACAGTTCCAAGTAACTAGCAAACTTTTTGATCTGGATCGTTCTCATCACCCTGCCAAATGTTATGACTTAATATTGAAAATGCAGAACTTGCCACCTATAGATTGACCTTTGCCATGTTGTCTTAACATGCTTTTCAACTTTTTGCTTGTATGTTTTTCACTCACATCAGACATTGCTTCACATGACCAACCAGGTTTGTGAGTTTGATGGGTGGCCATATATGGATTGAGAGTGATGGCCTCGACAAAGGTACCGTGACCACATTTATTGTCAAACTTGGTCTTCGCACCAATCATCCAGACGATTCATCCATGCACCAAGCTGCATACAGAGTGCGAGCAAATCATCAAAGTGTAGATCTCAAGGGACATAAACTACTATTCAGAGATAATGATGGAGTGCCTCCTTCCAATCCCCGTTACCAAAGAAGTCTGTAGAGATGCTGCCATACGTGTGGCTAAGAGGTGCAACTCATGATATTTGTTTGTAGTTTTAAATGAAAATGAGAGTGACGATGGCTGGCACACTAGGAAAGTCTGAACATATTTACTGACTGGCTTGTACACGAACAAGAACGAAATATATTACAATAACTTACTATACCAATCACTATTCTGCCCAATGTACGTATATTACAATTTATTTTGATAAAAGATCAGTCCTGCAGTGGTTAGCTTTCCACATTCTTGCATACCCTGAACATATTTTAACTTGGTTTGGGCTATTGACTGAGCTTGGCTGCTGCTGCAGTATGTTGATTAACAACTCATTGCCAATGTACTCGTCGTTAAAAAATCCAGAAGAATTCATTTCATTTCAGGGATTTAATTGACTACCTCTCTTTTACTTGTAATATGGGAGTTCTCTCACTTGGTCAAACAACTAAAGCGCTAAACTCTGTGTTTAATTCAAACCTGTTCCGTGATTACCCCTAATCCAGTGAGCATGATGGGCCAACGCATTTCAAAGCCCAAATAAACCTGGGTTCTTGTCTAGTTAAAACAAGTTTTCGGCTCAGTCCAATAATTACGATATTCGGGCGGCCCACTTTGGCCTATGATGGATGATGATGCATCGAAACTTGCAAGTGAAACAAAACACAAACACGTGATCTTGCGCCGCACAATGCATGGGCGTTCCCTATTTTTAGTACAAACAGAGAGAGTACGACAACATATTAATTTGGGGAAAACGTTAGTACAAGTTTTATTAAAAGGGACAAAGCGATGTGCGCCCATAGCGGTCGTCAGCCGCCAGTGGGATCTATAATACCAAAACCGGAGGCGGAATTGGAAGTATACAAAGGGAAGGGAATGCTAAAAAAACAACGGCGGAGTTGGAAGTTTTAGAATTCAGGTTCCAATCCATGTACGTACCCAACTCCCCAACTTGCCCAACATGCCAAATTTATTAATGCTCGTACTTTCAATGTGATACTTGCACACCAGGCCACCAACCTTTGTTGCTTCCTTTACTCCGTTTTCTCTCCTACGTGTGACACTTTTGACCCTGTATTCCTGGACATTTTATATCATACTTTTGTCCTAAATCTTTTACTTCCCTGATCACAGACTATGAAAAGACATTTCCATTGTTTTTTTTTTTGTCGGACATTTCCATTGATTCTAGAATTAGTCTTTTCCGAAAATTGAATTTGTAATTAATAATCAGAAAAATCATTTGTAAGGCTGCAATGCATGCGCCATAAAGTTTATTACTGATCACAAAGGATGATATATTATTGTTCCAAAACAAAAAAAGAAAAAAGAAAAGAAAAGGGATGATGTGCATTCTCATCAAAACAAATTGTTCGGTTGAGTTATCTTGCCTCACGATACGTGGTTATGGCGGTAGAAATTCATGAATTGAAATATTAGATTTAAATTTTTCAAAACCTTAAAAAGTATATCCTCGCGCCTGGAAAACTCAAATCTTTTTGGTATCCTGGTTAATCACTGGAATATTGTGTAATTTAAGGTAACTTCCCCCCATAGACACTCAAAAGAAGGGAGCATTTTCCTGGGTAAAGTAGCTGCTCCTTTGTGTCTCATTTCCGCTGGATCAAATTCATCCAACAAGCATAAATTGTAAGCAAGAATACAGTGGTTAAAAGAATTGACACAAAATGAGAATTTGACACAAAATGAAACTTTCACAGCTTAAGCAACACAAACTTTACAATGACACGACAACAGAAAAAGAAAGTCATAATCTAAACATTAGCAGCGATAACCGCAAAAAAATGACCTGAAAACATATTTTACACACCCCAAGTTAACTACACTTCCACTTTTAGTTAAAACAAAAAATGCGAGTAAGTAAACCTACAACAATTACAAGCCCCGAATTACAGAGTTAATAGGAGGAGTAGCATCACCACCATTATTATCGTCATCAAAGTTCCACAGATCACCAACAACGCTTTCCTGGACCGCGGCATTGTTGTTACTCACATTAGGAGCCATGGATTGCCCATCAAGATACGGAATCTGATAAAACTTCATGTAATTCTCATAAGCCATCAGCTCCTCAGATAATTTCTTCACCTCATTCTCTTCCTCCTCGGCTCCCAAATCCACCTTCATTGCTTTTCCTTTCCCTTCTTCCTCCTTCACTACCCGCTCCTCAACATAACAGCACCCACCATTATTATTAACCTTCCCGTACCCCTCCAGCTCCTCCGTCGACGTCCCGGACCCAGAATCCTCCTCGCCGGACCCAACAACAACCGGCTCGGCCTCGAACCCGTTGTAACCGTACGGTCCGGTCTGGTTCAAGTCGTAGTTGAAATTGGAAGCGGGAGGATGGTAAAGGTTGAGAGGAGGAGGAGATGGGTTTCGATAGGCGGCGGCGGGGGTGGTGGTGGTGGTGGTGGTGTCGTCCTCGTTGGGGAAATTGACTTTGGCTTTCTTGCCGCGAATCTTTCGAGCCTCCCGGTCGTAGGCGCGGGCGGCTTCCTCGGCAGTGTTGAAGGTGCCCAGCCAGACACGGACGCCTTTCCTCGGGTCGCGGATCTCCGCCGCCCATTTGCCCCATGGACGCTGCCTTATGCCTCTGTACAGGTTCTTCCTCTGCCGCTTGTTGCCTGATTTTACCTTCTCCGGGGATTGCACGCCGCCTGTTTGTATAAATTCCGCTCCCAATTCAAAAAAACTATACTTCCCAGGAACAGAAGAGATACGCGCTTAAAAAAGAAAACATTACATGTACATTACCTGAAGGAGTAGGCTGGATGCGAGGTCGTTTCAGGGTGAACGAGTCGGGATGGGTGAGTTGGCCCGGGTGAGACTCGAAGGGACTGAGTTTCGAGAAGGTTGAGTTGGGCCAGAGATCAGAGGCATTGACTCGGCGGTTGCGAGGAATGAAATCAGCGATTATAGCTCCTCCACACATCTTCTTCAATCATAAGCAAGCAAAGTATGACAGTTTTTGTTTTATGAATATTACGAAGAGAAGAATGGTTTTTAAGGTTTTAAACGAAGAGGGAATTAAGAGAATAGGGTTTAAGGAGAGGATTTTCCTAGGATGGGGTAAAAATGGAGGGGGTGAGGGGACTATATATAGGTGACCTCAGGAAAGATTAGGTAGGAACTAGGAAGGATGTGAAGTGGGTGCCAGAAGTAGCTAGCTACTAGCAAGTTGTGGATAATTGGAAACTTCCAAGTCATGCAAAATCAACGAATCAGATTTTAAGGGTCCAAATCCAATTTGGTTTTGGGCTTGCGTGGATGTCAAGGCTAACTAAACTCATCGTTATCCGCTAATATGGCCGGGGATTGGTTGAGGGGAGAAGCAACTATGAACTTACTTCATTACCCTTCACGAAGCCGCATAGATCCATCAGTATGTTGCAATATTTCATTCCATCGTTGTCCAACTATAATAAATATTTTAGCAACACTTGCTTCCTGAAAAAGAGTATGCAATATTCCAGTAAAGGACATACTAGATTGTTTGAATTGATTCGATTGGTAAGATATTTTCTCTTTATTAGCTATGGTATGCTGTATGCATTGGCTTGAAATCAAAGGGGAATACCAAAAAAAAAAAAAAGATCCCTTTATGTATGGTTTTAAAAAAAAAAAGTCTAATTATGTCTTTGTCAGTGTATTCATTATATTTACGTAAAACATTTTGAGAATTACGTAGATGTACAGTATAGAGAAACATAATGCACTATTATGGTGAATATTTTTCCACGTATAGACGTTCTAGACTTCTAGTGCAGAATTACTCACTCACTTATGCGTAATGTCGTCCCCGACACACTATGGAAAGTGATATATTTGTGTTCGTGCCTAAGGAAAGATTGACTAACACTCGACAACAAAAAAGAAGCTAGGATAGTGAGGATGGGAAGAATATTATATCCGACGAGCCAATTAATTGACCACAGGCGAAAGAAAAAGCTCATCAATGTGCAGATTACTAAAATTAATTTAGCCATTAGCTTTAGGTATTAGCCCACAAACACCAAATAACTGTGAGCTGGTTCCTCAGCGTTCAAGATGAGTCTGCTACGACTTTCAGAGTTAAGTTCAAATGGTTGTTTGAATTTGTAAATTCAAATTAGATTGTCTAAATTGATTGATTTGGTCACTAACAGCCCAGTAACAGCAGTATTAATTGCATTTGTCTTAGTATTATTCATTAGACTCCAATTAAAATATTTATCCATAAGAGTTGAATATTGGGTAAATATATATAACAACATTCTAACACAGGTTTTACTCGCATACTTTAATCGCGCGTTACATGCCCACGCGTTGTCGTATCCTTGTCGGTCAGCACCGAGATGCGAGGTTTTTGTTTTGTCAACGACAAAAAGTTACCAAGGTGGCATCATTTTGACTATTTTGTTTTGCTGTCCATTCTCCCTTATTATCGCAACTGTAAATATTCCTTTTTTTTGTAAATCAAATGTATAAAAATTCTGGTCCCGTCTGCTTGTTGAACTTTTTTTGTCGGAGAGTCCCCCTGTGAACTTGATGAAAAGTGAAAACCAGCAATTCACAATCATGTTGCTGGGGACTCATCTCGTGCTATGTACTTATGTAAAATATATATATTGCTGTTGTACTCGTATTAACATTTTTTTTTTAAGAAAAACAAAATCCTCTCTTAAACAGCTATTAGTTATCTATTTAATCAACCCACCAGACTCAAACTCTTGATTAAAAAAAAAAAATCAAACTAGCTTAGGTACGTTTCTAATTATAAGACGACTGTATCTTACATATATTTTACCTGTAGGAATGCTGAATGTTGAATGTTCATGTGAATTTCAATCTATATACTAATTCTAATCACAATAATATAATCACGTCCAAAATCATGATATATTAGTGGAATGGATCGGTTGTTGAGGAAATATAACCACAATACGGCAAAGTAATGCAGCATTTTCAAATTCGTGAGTTGATCAAGCTAACTTGCCCCTTTTCACCTTTCTCCCTTACCATATGAGAACAATTGTCTTATCCTGAATCTCCTCGTTCATTGATGTATATAAAACTTACTCTTCTTTCTTTTTACGGGGATGTATATGAAAATTTTCTTAGCAATGACCACCAGTCAATTTAATATTATTATTGAAACATTCAATCAATATACTTAGGTTTTAAAAACTCAATCATAGACATGATTGATATAAAAAAACGGTCAGGTGCGTATAACCTGCAAGCTTGCACCATATAACGTGCAGTGCCACTTCTTGGTTGATGTTTTTGCTTACCACGTTGTGCAAGATTAAGGTCATCACTATGAAGTAGTGATGCCACAATGGAAATGCCGACCATGTATCTATAACGTAAAACCTTCAACATTCTGTACTTTTGTTCATGCTGAATTGTTAATTTATTTGAACAATGCTTCCTATAAAAGGCCCCGGCTCTAGTTCCTATAGCATCAGCTACCTACATTTGGCTTTCCTCTCTTACTTACACTGCAATGGCTCAAACTCCTTTCTTCCTTGCTACCCCTGTCCTCCTCCTGTCGTTGCTAGCCATTGCCTGTGCTACCGACTATGGATATAGCCCAAACCCAGAAACTTCCAATACATATAACAGTTACAACCCAACACCAAATTCAGATTCGACCAAAACTGACTACGTTAGTAGCCCAAAACAAGAGCAAGACACTGTGACAAAGCCAGAGCATAGCTACAACCCAACCCCGAAACCAGAGTATACCAAACCAGACTACGTTAGTACCCCAAAGCCAGAACATGACACAGCCAAACCCGATAGTGGTTATAACCCAAAGCCATATCATACTTACAATCCAACACCAAAGCCAGAGCCCACCAAACCAGACTACGTTAGTGCCCCTAAACCAGAGAAAGAGACTGTAAAACCCGATAATGGCTATAAGCCAAACCAAGCACCAGAAACCTCCAATTCCAAGCCCAATGGTGGATATGACAAAACACCAAACGTGGAGACACCGAAGGTAAACGTTCCTGTATATGTGTCGGTCACAAAACCGGAAACAGAATCTGAAAACCCTGATTACGTGAGAAAACCAAGCCTCGACAAGCCCAAGCTACCAGTTCCTGAAACAGATGTCCCAAAACCAGATGATGTCCATGTCCCAAAACCAGACCTCCCTAAACCCGAGAATGGACATGACCTGCCCAAACCAGATGTTGTGAAGCCCGATAATGGATATCTCCCTAAGCCAGATGTCCCAAAACCAGACCTCCCTAAACCTGAGAATGGATTTGACCTGCCCAAACCAGATGTTGTGAAGCCGGATAACGGATATCTCCCTAAGCCAGAATTGCCAGCTCCAAAATCTGATAATGGGTTTAACCCAAAACCAGATTTTGATCAACCAAAATTACCAGTTCCAAACTCCAATTACGACAATGTTCCAAAACCTGATGACAAACTGCCTAAGTTGAACATACCCAAACCTGGAGCGGGTGAATCAGACAATGGAAATGGACAGAAGCCAGAAACTCCACTTGGTATTGGAATTGAAGGGATTGTTCTATGCAAATTAGGCTCCACTTTTGTCCCCGTTAAAGGTAATTCCCTTTCCCCACACTTATCATTTTTCATTTTTTTACTAGCTAGTAAAAGGCTGTAGGTAACTAAATGTAAAGCCTTTATTTTGATGAAGGATGTCAGCTAAAATGTGAAGATTTTGCGTCTAATGAATTAGTTTTATGACGCAAGTGCAGGAGCTTTGGCTAGAATAGTATGCAATGCTGTGGACAAAGATGGGTACGAGACAACACCTTTCTCCTGCTTGACCGATGCAACAGACGCAAAGGGTTACTTCTTCAAGACATTGCCTTCTCTTGGTCTTGACGATAAGTTGCAGCTTACAGAATGCAGGGCCTTCCTTGAAAGCTCTCCAATGGAGAAATGCAAAGTCCCAACTGACGTCAACAATGGAATTAAGGGTGCTCTTCTTTCTTCTTTCAAAATTCTCCACGACAAGAAAGTGAAATTGTACACTTTGAGGCCTTTCTTCTACACCACGGAGACTGCGCCATCAACACCAACTGGCGGTTATTAATTAAGAGCTTATCTATGCAGGAATACTTTACATTTTATTGTTTGATAAATTCTACAATAATTATTTCAATTTTATTTGTGAGTTTGGATCGGGAAATGGGTTCGTTCTTGTTTAATTGTGCTTGTTGATTGTATGTTATAGCGAGTTCTGATGTTTGCAGTTAGAAACTCCATTCTTATTTCTTTTTCCATGAAATTGTTATTTAAGTATTAAGAACCAAATACACAATGCAATTTTTGTTGTACACTGTTGTGTAACCTTTTTATATTCCAATTGGATATCTTGAACTTTTTCTTTCTTTTTTTTTTTTTGTACATGGATTTGGAGATGCCACCATATACTATCACTAGTGTTGGCAGTTATGTTGAGTTTAATTAATTCATTGTCATGCAAATTTTGGCAAAATTTTTAAATTTAATTTTATTATATTATCTTTTTATATTTATTCAGAATTACACTCAAAACTAATTATGAAAAAACTAAAATTCTATTATTTTCTCTTGAAAATTTAGACCATTTTAACCTTTATATCTAATAAAATAAACTTAAGCTGAATGTCTTTCCTTCACTAGTATGAAACCAATTTCATTGAAAATGGTAAATATCATTGCAATCTTTTCAAAACCTCATATTTTTTTTCTATAATTTTATGTATTTTAGCTTTTTTTAACCCAATAACTTATCCTCACTCACATATCGATTATTTATAGGTTTATATTATGTTATATTATTTTTCCTAAAAATCAAACAACTTATTCTCTCGATATAATTGTATTAGTTACTGTTCTTTCTAACAAATCTTTATCCAGCTAAAAATGCACTTTCTGTTTTTTCTATTCCCTTAATAAGAATTTGAACGCATAGTTCTACATATATTTTTTATTCTACCTCACTACAAATGTTCAACATCAACCCTTATTTAAATTTACACATGAGTAATATAAAATATTACAAATTAAAAAATTTTAAAAAATTACATATTGAGAATGGATGGTTTTGGAATTTTTTTGGATGATATATATATATATAATTAGTATAATACATAATTATTATTTATAATATATTTAAATATAATAGACATAAATGCTCAAATTATTTTGGCCCGTTAAGTTTTCACGATAAAATTTATTCACTTTGAACTTTTGCCATTGACGCATCATAGAATTGGAGGATCTTTGGTTATTAGTGGCGGATACAGAGGAACAATAAGGGGGCCAGAGACCCCTAAGATCCAACCATTTACAGATATTGTAATAATTTGACATATGAATATGATTCAACGTAACTAGTGTGTTTCTGATAGCAAACGACCCAGTTCAAGTCTTAATGTTTAGATCCGCCCCTATTGGGTTCTAAATGCTAGATGAAAGCAATCCATTGGTATGTAAACTGAATTTTTATGAATAATTTCATATCTTTAAAATACATATATTTTTTAATATTTTTGTAACCATTCATATTGGTTGAAAAATCAAGGATTATTAATAAAACTACAAATAGAAACATGATGTATAGAACGATGTATATAACGCTTCCTATTACTTGTTTTCAAGAGCTTTGATGATAAAATTTTATACAAAGTTATGAACTTATGATTTGTAAAATAATCACTTGGTATAAAAATCATCCGGGCAACAAAACACAATTCAGAGTCGATGCAATCGGTGTTTATGAGCACTGGCGCCGGCCTCCGGGGAAAGATTTAGTGGGATGAAGTAATATGTGTCACTGACATTAATACATACATTAAGATTGAAGTGTACAAGCTTCCCACAAAGGAAAAATCAATATAGGGTCTTGCTGTTGGCTGCAGTTTTTGTTAACCACGTCACAATATGGGAAAGCGCCCATCACGTTTCTTCCATATTGTGCAACCAACTACTCACATTCTCCATATTTAATTTCCTTGATTAGAGACATTATTAAAAATTCTACCTATATAAAACCATGCTTGTAGATGTACGAAGCATTCCACATCAATAATCCTTAGCTCCATACCTCTCCTTTTGTGCTTACAATTGCCATGGCTGTAACCCATATTTTCTTGGCATCCTGTGTCCTTTTGTCACTAATTGCCGTGGCCTCCGCTGGAGATTATGGCCATGACAAGCTAGACGCTGTTAAACCAGATTATGGCTATGGCTCTTACCCCAAACCAAACGTCGTTAAACCTGAGAGTGTCCCTAAACCAAGGCCCGATGATGTGAAACTTCACTACGAGAATAGCCCAAAGCCGAAGATAGAAGATATCGTAAAACCAAAGAATGTCAACAGCCCAACTTCTAACCCCAAAGAACCCAAACCTGAATATGAGCATGGCAATGAGCCCAATGAGCATGCCCCGAAGCCAGAACTTGAAAAGCCCATGAATGAATTACCAGATCCAAAATCAACCGAGCCAGGTTATGAATATGGCCCAAAACAAATCCTTGAAAAGCCCAGGTTGAACACGCCACTTTCGACGGGCATTGAAGGGCTAGTTCTATGCAAATCGGGCTCCAAGTATTCTCCCCTTGAAGGTACACTTTTTTTGGGGTTAATTTACATGCATTATTAATCAGTTTAGGTATTCCTACCCGTGATATGCTGTAAATTCAATAGAAGATTACTAGAGTTGTTCCTGAAATAAGCTGCTTAATTAGCCATTTTTATGCACAATTAATGTACATTTGCAGGAGCTGTGGTAAGGATAGCATGTAAGGCTTTAGACAAGTATGGGCACGAGACAACCAAATTTACCTGCCTCACTGGTGCAACTGACGCAAAGGGTTATTTCTTTAAGCGATTGCCTGATTTTGTTGATCTAGAGGACAAGTTGAAGGTCCAAGAATGCAAGGCCTATCTTGAAAAATCTCCATCACAAACCTGCAAAGTGCCAACCGACGTCAACAAAGGGATTAGTGGTGCTCTCCTTTCAACTTACAACGTCTTAAGTCATAAAAACGTGAAATTATACTCCTTGAGGCCTTTCTTCTACACCCCCAATGCAAAGTCAACCCCTGGTGCTTACTAAAGTGTTTTCTAGTTATTTACTTTTTTGCATTTGTCTCTTGGTCAACGTTTGGGGATGGGGAGTTGATCATTTCCCAGTTGTTATTTCTTATCAATTGTCCTACTTGGTTCTGCTCAGTGTGTTGACACAATTGTAATGTATTTGATTTGTTAAATGAGATTTTTTTTTGCGGAATATCTTTGACTCCCTCCTCTGCCTAGTATTATTCAGCTTGGATTATTTGCTTCTTGTTAAAGAAACTGAACCTCAGTTGCGTACATGATGTCTTTCAAACAAATGTGGACTCGACAAAGATAGTGGAAAGTGTTGGGACCAAAATAATCAAGCTAAATTGTGCCAAATTGCATGGATCATGATACAAAACATATGCAAATCAGCGTACGAACGTTGATGCTAATTTGCATAAAAAGTTCATGAGGCTTCTACAAATCTGTCACGGTTCTTGCGTTCAAGCGTTTAGTGTGAGTGTCTGACTATCCGAGTTTTCTTTTGGTTAGCCGTATAGTACAAATGAGGCAAGAAGTGGGTCGATGATCTGCCCAGGCCAAAAGGAATCTATAGCTACTATGGATGCGTATATGTAGAACCATGTTCCTACTTTAGAATCGTGCTGATATGTATACTGAACAGACGAAATGTTAGGCTTCACTTTCGGGTTGGGTTGGAGATATGAATGTGACTGATATAGACTTAACACAATGAATGCACGGTACCAACTTCTGAACATAGAATACTCGAAGATGCAGTTCATTTAGACAAGGAATTTGAGACGTTCGCCTTTCTATTTGTTTATTAGAACTTATATTTGGGTAGACATGACCTGTTTAGTTCCAACCTCATGCTCCTCTGAGCTCTCCAATATCTAGATCAACCCTTTGATGAAGCCTATATGAACTATCATCAGCCAATATGAGTGGAACTTAGAAAAAGAATCAATAAACGACTCCACTATTTAGGGTGTTTCAATACAGATAAACATGAACCATTGACAGGACATGCCACATAACCATGTGGCACGACCCATTGTGGCATTGTCTAAATATTCCTCCACGCTACGACGTGCGACCAAATAACTTAGTCCTGGCAACTTTTGACATACATATTATATATTCTTGCAACCAAATTATAGGAATGGACCATCCTATATATAAAAGGACATGTTGACATCTATACATCACCGTATAGTAGTCCTATCCTCTGTCCCAGAACACACATTAATTAGATCGCAATGGCTCTCTCTAATTTCATATATGGAATCTCTGTTTTCCTGTTGGTGGTGATCGCTTCTGCAAGTGATGCTGATTATAGCCCCAGCTCCACCACCAAGGACTCGATTCTAGAGTGGAATCTACCATCCACTATGATTGGCATTCAAGGCCTTGTTTATTGCAAATCAGAGGACAAAGATATTCCACTTGAAGGTAATTAGTATTGCTTGGTTTAAATTAATTTTATTTTATTTCATTTTGCATCTAATTAACTCCTACTATTCCATTAATCATTACGTGCAGGGGCAGTGGTTAGAGTAACGTGCCTTGCTGATGATCCCTATGGCTACGAAAGATCACCAATATCCTTCTTGAGTGACGCAACCGATTCTAGGGGCTATTTCTTGGCAACATTGTCATCTTATGAGGTGCAAGAGGATTGCAAGGTCAAAGAATGCAAGGCCTTCCTTGAACTATCTCCACAGGAGACTTGTAATGTTCCCTCTGATGTGAATGATGGGATTAATGGTGCTGTTCTTGCTTCTTATCGGTTCCTTAGCGAGAAGAAGATGAAACTCTTCACCGTAGGGCCTTTCTTTTACACCTCTGAGGACAAATCAAACGGTAGTAATTATTGAAGTGCAGAATTATTTTATTTTGATCGCAGAGATGTGGTTGCTTGATGGGTGCTCAAGCCAAAACATTGATGTATTTTGAAAAATTTTACTAGTAGTAAACTACTTCTAGATTTTCTAGTTTGCACAAAGTGGCGGACTAAAGTAGAGGGTTGATCATTCTTAACAGCAAATTTTGATTGACAAAAAAAGTGAAAAAGAATCAAAATAAAACATCCCGTCATCAAAATGAAAATGTTTCACGTTGTTGTTGATTGAAAACGACGGGCCGCTGTGCCTCGTGTTGGTTACAAACGCTCTGTCACTTGCTGGTGTATTTATTTTCAATTTTGAGCCTCGAACAGCACGCCGCTTGGATAATGTCATAATGATCACGAAGTCTCGAGCCTTGGTTGACCCTCACGTAACCAACATGTCGTCTACCTCGACACGTTAATTTCACCGTTTTGGTTTTTTCCTTTCCTTTTTCGTTGTATGTAGAATTTTAAGAATTATTCTTTTTATGATATATATAATGGTTTTATATGATGACGTGATAAAATATTATTTATCAATTACTAGAGGTTTTTTAATAGTCAAGGGGTGTATAAATAGAATATGATAGAATTGATCTTTTAGTTACACCGTCGACACAAACGACGTTGGAAAGAAAGATAAACGAAGGGGAGAGAGAATCAAAAGTCACGCATCTTGATTAGATATTCAGATACATATTCGGGTATGTCATCGATCTTATATATTATTAGTAGGAGATATAATCAGTTCTAAGATGTTATGAGCATATGTTATTGATCTAATTGAGAATTAAATTATTATTTGCTGATTATTATTACGATATTTCATGTTAATTATGTACCAGAATTCCACCGAAGAGTACTTAATCAAATTACAACTAAATTAGTGTAGCTGACGCCACACAAATATGTTGGTGCAATCATAGTAATCCCGTGATGAACCCGAACTTTAAACAGGTCAATTTTCGCCTACTCCTCTAATATCATGATCTCATTAAAACTTAAACGTGGAGCAGTAATAGTTAGAGCTCTGGTGGGACGGTGATGTGACCTACCGCAAGCAAAATTTATTTCCCCCTATTAATGGTGGGGAGATTAGCGGCACTAGTGGAACACTAAAAAAAAAAAAGGACCGCCAATGTCCATTTAGGTACCTCCCCATTTTCCTAGGGTGGTTAGGTGACTTCCAATCCCGCACAGTCCGTTGTGGGTAGCAGAATCTTCGTGTAAAACGGAGCAAAGAGGCAGAACAAAGATGCCAAGTGGTATAACTGTCCTAAACTATTTGCCCGATTCAAGCTCCGATATTGATAGTCCCTTCACTCCTCCCAAAGTCAATCCTCCACTCTATTCTTTTTTCTTTATCTCTTTCTTCCCCTTATCATCCTCCTCTTCATGGGATAAAATGAGAAGTAGGGAATGTGTATGTTATTCTTAGGATTCAATAAACCCCACCATTGGAAAACATCTGCAGATAAATAAGAGAAGGAGAGCAAGAAAAAACAAAGAAGAAACATGGATAAGGGCGAGCGCGGGGCAAATAAACAAGGGAAAAAGAAGGTGCCAATAGGCATCGGTGGTGCAAATCTTGGAAGTTTGGTTGCATCAGGTGGAGCATTAGCTGTTGCCGGTTTGGTAGTTGCCTTTGCTGTCAAGAAATGTATCAAAAAAGATGTCAATGTTAAGAAAGTAAACAAAGGAAGCCAGGGGATGCGTTTCATCCTTCAATCATCGCCAGATAATTCATGGTTAGCGTGGAGATCATCAATATCATTTTGGCCACTTTGTGTCTTTGATTTTGTTTATTGTTTGATTATCTGACCCTGACCTTTTGCAGTAGCAAAACCAACGGATCAACAAGTACAGCTGAAACCCAGACTGCTTCTTCATCTGATCTGGTCTCTGGTGAAAGTTTGATCTCGGTAATTTGTTCATTCCATGCCATAGTTTCTCCTCTATGATTTCTTCTTCCTCTATGCCCTGATAGATTAAAGTAAATCTTCATAGGTCTATATTCATATTTATTCAATTTGCTTTTTGTGTAATTTTGGTTCAGGGAGAGAATCCTACGTCTATGTCCAATGTCAGGAACGAATCTTCTTCCGGTGATCAACAAGAGAACATGCTCACTGATGAGTCAAAACAGGGAAATCTTACATCTTGTGATGATTGTACTGTCTTTGGATCAAGCCATAAAGCTGTTGATGAATTCTCATCGCCAGAGCTTGATTGCTCGGTGATGAATAAAGCAACAAAAGAGATTGAGAATGAATCTGGAGCAGATTGCAAAGCCATGCAAGGAATAGAACTTGTGCAAGAGCAGGAGGGAGTAGTTGATTACGAGAAGGTAAATACAGAGAAGATTTCATTTGTAACTCAAGATGGATTCGTTGACGAGTCAAAACAAAAAGCCATTGCTTATGCTGACGGTTGTGCTGAGTCAAGCAAGGAATTCACGTTACCAAAGCTTGATGGCCGGCTGATGAATGAAGCAAAAAGTGAAATAAACAATGAATCCAGAGAGGAAATAGTTGATCATAAGAAGGTAACCACCGAGAAAAATTCAACTGAAATTGAAGAAGGATACACCAAGGGGTTGAAACCAGAATTCATTACATCTGATGATGATTGCAGTGGCTGCGAATCACGCTATAGAGCCCCTGATGAATTCGCATTAACAGAGCTTGATGGTCCATCACCGAATGAGGGAGAAAGTGAGTTTAATGAAGTGGGAGATGATTTGCAACTCATGTCAAGGGTGGCAGTCTGGAAAGAGGAAGGAGTAGTTGATTCTGAGGATGTAACTCCCCTGAGTAATTCAATTGAAATTGATGCAGTAGATGAACTGGATGACACAGAGATGGGCAAAGAGAAATCAGGAGAAGCAAAGAACACTAGCTTTATCTCCTGTGACGAGAAAGTTGAAGATGGTTGGCTAGTGGAAACAAGAGAGTATACAAATGATGAAGGAGGAGATGAACAGGATGACACAAAGATGGGTAAAGAGCAATCAGGAGAAGCAAAGAGCAATAACATTATCTCCAGTAACGAGAAAGTTGAAGATGGTTGGCTAGTGATGGAAACAAGTGAGGAAGAAACAGTTGATGCTGAAAAGAAAGCTGAAGAAAGAAGTTCTCTAGTATATTCAAATAAAGAAATAAAAGAAGAAACAATTGAAGAAGACATGATAAGTACAGAGAACAATTCATCTGTGGATTACAGTGAAGTAGATGACTGGGAAGAGGACGAGGACGATGAAGAAGAGGATAGCATTGAAGAATACACTATGCAGAAGGGCTACGAAGGCTCAGAAGAAGAAATGAGCACCTCCCCAGAATCCAATGCTGAAGCAATTTGGCCAGTCGAGGTGATAGAGGGATTCCCAATGAAACTCCAGAAAACCACAGAAGATTTGGGAGTGAAGATTGTACCTGAGGCTGGAACAACTGAAAAGGAAGAGTTGGACGAATTCAACAGCAGCACGGGTGGAACAAATGGTTGCCAAGCTACCGAAAATCTGATGTCATTGAATGAGACAGACACTCAGGAGGTGGTAGAACTGAATTATCAAGCAGGTCACTCCACAAGGTGGAGGATTTGGGTCTGGTCAACATCAGCAGTTCTGCTGCTGGTGCTACTATGGCTTGCCCATTATAGTGGTTTGTCTTACCATGTCGTTAATCGTGAGCCAGCCTTGATCCATGACGAGTTATAGAAAATTGAAGCAAATGATGTTCGAAGAGTTGAGAATGAATAAGCATATCTAGCTATCTACGTTTCCCACCAGGCATGCACTCGCTAGTGGGAAAAGCTAAATCTTTTAGAATCGACTGTTGAAAGTCGAAACCGCTTTTGATAGAAAATGGTAAAATAGCTATAATGAAAATCTTGCCCTGCAGACTGTACTGTCGGGATTATTAATGCAAGAGAATTTTATTGTCACAAAAATGTTATGTTCAGACCAAGATAACAAATAAATCATAAAAACAACGTTGGCCAACCTACAATACAACCAATTATCATTAAGTTCTCACAATGGCCATGGCCACAAGGTGTTCTAAATATGTCTACTGGGGAAACATCAGGTCTGCCAATCTGGGGATCAATGAAGAATTCATTTGGATCAATACAATCCATATTGAGGACTCGGTGGAATTACGCTTTTAAGAGGAACTCGTGTCGTTTACCGTGGAATTCTAGAAACAAAACTATGTGCTGCTTTTTCGTTATGAAAAATAACATAGATGTAAAGCATTTGCGGGAACTGAGAAAATAAAAGGAGTATTAGTGGACAGAAGAAATATATATATGCCATGAACCTTCGCCATGTGGTTGGTATAAATGTTTCACCATCCTTTCTTCTCAAGTATCTTTACATGTGTATACTCCTTTGACTATCACTCTTTTCACTATATACAATGCCTTGAATCCACAGACAGACTTCTTCCTGCTGCTGATTTATTCGCTACTATTGTTCCAACGAATATACTAACTATCCAAAATTAAATAGACGACCAGAATCATAGTTTCCAGGGGCAAAACTTCTTACCCAAGCTGCAACAGCTGGGTGAACGAGTCCATTAGCATTCTAAAATTTGGAGGTTTTCCATTGAGCTTGGCCAACTGCAACCAGTAGACCATCCCAAAACACCATCAATCAGATCCACGCTCGAGCAAGCTTTAACCTGAAAGTGATCAAAGCAAACTGCATCAGGACAAACTAGTCGTAGGAAGTGTTCAAGCGGTTTGTGTGTGTGCTTATGTGTCTCCGCGCACGATTGTGTGTGAGAGAGACAGAGAAACAGATGTCTCGATAGGACACCAATTGCACACTACCAAATTATCAAGATTGCCTTCAATCCGAAATAACATCACAGCCATTCCCTTTCCTCCATTAATTTCAGCCTGGGAAGTGAAATTAAACATGTAAATTTCACCAAGGTAAGCAAGCAATGATAAGTTAACGCATCTGATACTAATTACTTACCACGCAGGAACATATTGTAACGCCTACAGCTGCCAGTGCGGTTGTGACATCACCCATCATGCCTAAAATCGTGTTTCAACATTACAGGTCAACAAGAAAGAAATAACACGACGGATATAACATAATAGATAAGACCTAGACCTGAAGGGTTTTAAATGTCAATTGAGAGCATGCAACAGCAAGAGGACAGAGGTGTATAAAACTTTAAATTTGATTTTTCTCCCATAACATAATCATGACCACAGATTTCTGAATACATTGAATGGAAATGTAAAATAATAAGAAATCAGAAGTCCAGTTTATGAATCTTTTGCAATAAAAATCGAACGCTGCTTATCATCATGATGCAGTGAAGTAGTGCACCACGCTCCTGAGATTTGTATGGCCACAAGTATCAAGAGATCGCCTATGTGTTGAACAACCAAAACATCAGAGCAAACCCAACTGTGGTAGCTTTGGAATCAAGAAGTATTACCTCTTCGGTCAATGCATACCACAGAAAACCATTGGATGGAGTGCCCTTGAAGACTCTGCCAAGAGGCGACCCTGCTGGCTTGCCAGCTTTCCAAACCAGGCAAGACTTCCCTGTACAATTGTACATTAGCTGGTTTAATCCTTGCAACACCATTTCCCCCGGACAGTAATTCTCCTTTGCCATGCAAATCCTTTCTATGTATCCCATTGATCTTGCGGGACAAAAGGCATCCATTATTAGCGAGCAAGAGATCTTTGGAATATTTTCCCCAACATGATTCATTTGCTACATTTACAAGAATTTTGCCTTGTTTACTTTTATCTGAGAGCTCTTCAACCTTGCTTTCCTCGTCAGAATCAGAAATAATGTTCAGTGCATCGGCCGTTATCTCAGGATTACATAGTGCTGCTTGCTCCTTTAAGAACTGCGAACATCATGATTTTTGAAAATTAAGTTGTTGCTAATCACATAAATGACGGTTTACATTTTAAACAATAAAACCTACTTTCGTAATTTTGTGCCTGGCACTACGTGTTTTTGCATGCTCCAACCACTGCTTATGCCTCTCAAAAGCTGACTTGCTAGAAAATGCCTGGAAAGCAACAGAATTATGGGTGTCAAACAGCAGGATAAGGACATATATGTCAATGCAACTAGTGAACTTTAAAGCAGACAGAAATTAAACATGAATAATGAAAGAAATTGGTGAATTGTTATAGGCCAATAAAAAATTGAGAAAGATTTCTGCTACAGCATAGTATTCTTTAATTGAGACAACAAAGGACACCTACTGTAAAGCACATAAATTTCATCACCCAGGAGGAAAAAAGGTGCGCTCCAATTATGCATGAGAAATTTAAAGCTAAAACCTCACTAAACAAATATATATGCTCGGCCATCCAAGATTTAACCAACAAAGAAAGAACAAATAACAATCCCAAAGATATTGGTTGTGATATACTAACATTATAGGTGATTATCTCCACGACTTCTGCATTAGCAAGAACATGTGTAGGAGAGACAACATTACCATTGACCTGTAAAAAGAAAAGCATTCAGATTCTCCAATATTGTGGTTTCCGGATTTCTTCTGTTTGTTAATGACTCCCCAAATAATAAATGATCATGATAAACTCTTGCATTGAAAGGGATACCTTCGCAGCCCCCATCTTGTTACCAATTTCAGTGTGAATCATATAAGCATAGTCAATCACAGTGGCCCCTTTCGGCAGATTCTTGATCTGGATGTAGACATTGATAAAGAATTAACAAATAATCAAATGACAAATGACACACGCACATTTTACCAGTAGCTGAATTAAAAGTTTCTCGTAAGTGAAAGAATTCCCATTACCTCTCCCCTTGGTGTAAACACAAAGACACGGCTACCTAGCAGATCTCTGGTGATGGTATCTACGAATTCTCTAGAGCTCATATTACCAACAAACTCTTCTTGCCACTCTCGAATTGCATTGAGCCACCCAATCTGGAGGAAACAAAGGACTTCATCCATGAAATCAGCATCACAGTCAGAGAATTTAAAATACTTTTTGAAGTCCCTCAGTGATATGCGCTGACCAGAAAAATTCCCAAGAGGAAAATCAACATACCCTGAGGGCAATGTTTGCATTATTAAGACAGACTGTCTTCCTGTTGGAACTTCTACAGTTAGGCATGGCATGACCAACTAAACCCGTAACAAATGTTCTCCCACTGTAATGAGAAGCTATGCCTCTCTCAGCAATCAGATCCATCTCTTCAGTTCTTATCTGCCAAAGTAGACGGCTCATATGTATATGCTTAAGCAAGTAACTGAACAATAGTTAAGCGAAAAACTCAAAATTCACTAAAAACTTCTGAAGAATAAAGACATGAGAGAAGAGAAATTGATAATATCACCTAATCTGAAGAAACGCTTGATTAACTGAAGAACAAAATACTTCCTATTTTTGAAAAATTAAAGCTAGTGTTGTTCCTAATACTGGAAAGGGAACTGGATCTTGATAAAGTGAAACTCAAAGAGCACCTGAACTTCCAGCCGGAACATGCTCTCATAAAGGAATGGAATTACAGTTGTATGGAGACTTTGATAACCATTGGGCTTCGGAGTTGCAATATAATCCTTCATCTATTACATGAATTTCAACAATTCTTATCAGAACTTTATCGACGCTTAGATATTGGCATTGTATACTTGAAAGAGAGAAATACGCACAGCTCGAGGAAGAGGAGTCCAGATCCCATGGACTAATCCAAGAACGTGGTAGCATATCTGCTTGTTGTTAACCGACCAGGCAATTAAAAAGACGAATAATGAGCAAAGCAAAAGACAGAAAAATTCCTGGAACATGGGCAAAGATTTACCTGCTGTGGACTGCACAAGGGCTCAACTTCAGCACATGGCTTCGGGGTTATGATAATACGAAGCTGATTATAACAAAAAAGAGTAAGATATCAATAGAAAATTAATGGAACTGGTAAATGTTCAATTATCATATGTTTCTCTACACAATTTGGGGCATACGAACAAACCTGAGCAATCTGGTTAACCTCATTGATTGAACCTTTAGATTTAAGCGCTGTTTTGTAAATACTGAAATCCAAAAGAGCCCACGTAAGATATTTGGAAAATAAAATCCTCATGCCTAGACCTTTGACATTCCGTGAAGGAAAAAGTGGTACACAAAGCATGAGCAATTACAATCCATGACATTGTCAAGAAACACCAAACAAAATCATCCATCAACCATCTCAACCTTTTGAGATCTGAGCAAGAGAAATGCATGGTTCTAGGTCCTTTCTAAACATAACCAACAATTGGTTAGTAGGATAAGTAAAAACATGTTTGGGCATTATGAGCTAAAAACTCCAAACTTGTGCAAAGCAGAAATATGTTGATATACTTGTTCAGACTATACCAGCTCAGTAGAACAAATAAGTAAATGGACAAAACACCAAAGATCACAGCTTCACCTGTAAGGCTCTTTGCACGCACTGCGAACTTCAGTTTTTATGGTCATATGGTCTAAGAACTGATCTTGCTCAATCCTTTTCCTCAAAATTTTATTTGCCTAATACAGAAACAAAACTTAATTAGCAATATGTAACCAATTCAAGATTTCTCAGATTCACAAAATTTTTGGTCTCTGAGCATATGCTACAATTATAATTTGATATTTCTTCTTGACCTCTATTTGAACACAAGAATCCTCAAAACTAGGGGAAAGAATACCTCCACAAGCTCTTTCTCATGCTCTTTATAGAGGTCAGCAACTCTTCTCTTGATCTTAGCATAATCTTCCCCGTTTGTGTACATAAATGACAGATTTTCCAGCTCAGACTGCAGAATATAACAGTTGATGACAAGTGATGTAAGTCCATGATTGTTAAAATAAAAAACGGATACAAATGTGTTGATGTAAGAAAGCAGGCATGTGAAACTGAATTATGCCAATGAGCAACTGCTCTAGTGGTGGTTCCCTAGGCTTAAGGCCAACGACCACTTCGACTGCTGGCGCTTCACCTAGAACTTAAAATCATGGGTTAAGAAGCTCCTGGGTGCAAACCTAAGCAATATAAGATAACTTAAGAGCACTTTCTTTTGAGGTAGGATCAGCGTATGATAAAACAAACAGGAAGAACCAAGGACCGAGTAGCATAGTGGCGCAGAAGTATAAACCAGTGTCACAGCTGGCCTATCATGAACAAGACCATTGAGATGGATACAAGGGGAAAAAAAATTTTCGCACCTCTAGATCTTCTAAAAAGGAACAAGCACCACTAGCATTTCCCAGTGGAAATGAATCCAAACAAGAAACAGAATAATCACAACCATAACAAGTAATTATCCGCTAGGATATTTCATTACAAATGACATGATCAACTGGTCATTTCCGACAGCGACTTGGACTAGAATGCAGCCCTAATACTTACTAGAAGTTGTAGTCTAGTCATTTTGATCCCAATAATGTACAGGTACACATAAGATCCAAAAGTGAATGTACGAGCTTCTTATATCCAGATGTCTGATCATGGGGACAATTACGCCCTTCCCAGAACAGTAATAAGCGAAAAACAAAAATTTTATCGACAACCCAAAAACATTAAAAAAAATTAAAAGATAAAAGTGGGGATGGAACAAAGCATACCTTGATTTGATACATTCCTAACAATTTTGCAAGGGGAGCAAAGACCTGAAGTGTTTCCAGTGCAATGCTCGACTGCACACAAAAGGGTGACATTTTAGTTGTCAATGGCAAAATAAAGTTAAAAGATGAAGCATTATACCTGTTTATGAGGTGGCATGTGTGAAAGTGTACGCATGTTGTGTAATCTGTCAGCCAATTTGACAATAATGACACGGACCTGAAATAACAGTATTTTTTTTCAGAATTTCTCAATGGATAAGCCAACTCATGGAGAACTAATATGAGCAACATGTATATGTCACCTCCTCCGTCATAGAAAGAAACATCTGGCGTAGGTCATCAGCTTTTACATCTTGTACCGAATCATTTTTGTTGTTACACTTCAATTTCCCCAGCTTGGACACCTTAACAGAAATGATGAAGAATTTAGGAAATGGAGTAGACAGCAATATTTGGTCAACATACACTGTGCTACTTGTCAAACATGACAATTATACTTCTTTATAACCTATATATCACAACATCAATAAGACACCTTGGTCTCTCCTTCTACAATGCGGCGCACAACAGGTCCAAACTCCTCCTCTATTCTTTCGAAAGTAACAATATTTGTGTCCTCGACAGTATCGTGCAATAACCCAGCAGCTATGGACTCCCAATCCAATTCCTAAAACATCAGGTGAATAACAGTCTTAGATTCCAAACAACAGTTTATGCATATCCCAAGCATGGGCATACTTTAAACTCTGAATAACTCACAAGCTCTCCTAGAATGCGGGCTACTTCAACTGGATGTATGATAAAGGGCTCTCCACTGCGCCTTCTCTGACCATCATGGGCCTCAAAAGCCAGCTTTGAAAGCAGAAAAGGAGTTTCGTTAATACTTAACACAAGAAATGCAAAGGGATCCTACAAAAGCAAAAGAATTACAGGTTACCTTAAGAGCATTATGGACCATTTCCAACTCCTTTTGTGAAAGGTATGAAATAGTAGGCTTAAGATCCTGACATGATCAGAAAACCAAAAGTGTAAGCCCAAGCCTAAGGAAGCTATTCCTGCTTCAAGGAGTTAAAAAAATTATGTAAAAATACCAACAGAAACTTTACTGCAACTATACCTCCCACAACCTTTCAGGAGAAACATCACTGCAAGTGTCAGAGGAAATGGACGAGGAACAGCCCAATTGCCATCCTTTGCTGGCAAAATGCTGTAGTCTTGAGTCAAAGAGTCTGGAAGGCAGTGCGAAGTAAGAAGCATCATTGGAATAATAACTTCCTGCATCAAAGGCTTCACATCTCTGGAAAATAGAACAGGTTTTAAAATGAATAAGATTGCTCTTAAAACAATTTTTGTAATAAAGAAACATAACTTGGCAACAAACTACACAGAAACAGCACAGAAGACAGTAGAATTATTTGAAGGTATAACAGAATAAGAATGTAATGCTTGCAAGAAAACTTGAGATACTGTGGCTGTCTCCACTTTGGTAAGACATAACTGGTCTTCTAGTTTACTGATGCTGCATTCATTACTTGATAAATAAGGAAGTCACTCTAATTTACAAATCACTTGTTTTATTTTGTGTCATGTAGGTGGTGTATAATTTAAGAAAGAAAAAGAAAAAATGTGTAACAAATTAACTTGTCAGAATAACAAAGAATTTGAAGGACAGTTACAGATTAACTACATCCTTATTTTCACCGTAGGAATTAGTGGAATTGGAATCGGAACCTGACGCAACCGTATGGATATGGATGATCTCAACGAAGCGAGTTCTTCTGATAGCCTCATTTTTCATCTTAATGTGACCACATATGGTGGATTGACACCCTTTCACTTCTTAAAGTAGAAAGGGCTGGCAAAAGGTACATGGAACATTTAATTTCAAATTAACCAGTCTCGACAGGATTATTCGATCCTATCTCCTTCCTTTTCCAAATTCAAATTCAAAGAGAATAGAAATACAAAGAGTTATAGATGTATTTTTTTCCTTCATGTTTCACCACTTCTAAACCAATTTGTCCCGCTTACTTTGTACTCCGTGTTTACTTACTCATAACTTTAAAAGGTTTTAGCACCCTTACAACCATTTCACGTATTCCCCAAACATTGATTCCTTCACAAACATCCAATTAAGAGGAAAAAAAAAAAAATCTCTGTTCATTTCCTTTCCTTTCCAAACTGGCAAGGTTTTACACCTCCTCCTTCCCAAACAATACAAATTCCCTAAACTAAAGTATCAAATCATACCCTCACAACAGCAGAAGTAAAGAAAAGCAACTTAACAGACTTACTGAAAACAATTTAACTTACAGACTTAGCTGGATTTTTTCTCCGTCCCCGTCGAAACGGCGAGGAGGAAGAACACTGGGCAGGATGCGCAGTGCTGGCAAGAAACCCAGACAATACTCTGGGAGCCTTCCACGCACACGATAGCACACTGCAATCGTACCTCCCGCTACCATCTCCTTTCGACAACTTGCACACGTTCACGCATTCCAGGGGCACTAACACAGTTAAAAACCACACACAAAATCACTATAACCAATTAAAAGACGACATCATATCATTACTAAATTCGCAGAAACAAACACTTAAAATTCTCCTTAATCAAGCTTACTTAGCATCCAAACAAACAGCTAAGCTAGTAAGCAAGGGAGACAGTCATTGCGGTATCTAAAAAAAAAGGAGGATAGGGTTTGGAGGGCGGAAAACTGCCATTAGAGATTCGGGAATATTCTCACCTGACAGCGAGGAAGCGGAGGCCATTTCTACAAGGAAGCAGCATCGGAGCAAAGCAATCGCATTTGAATCAAACTCATAAAACGACGCCGCGCATGCAAACAAAAAGCGCACGGGGGCCGCCTTGACAGCGGGAAGGAATCAACACAGTTTTTCAAGAGAGATTCGAGCTTTACCGTAGCGACGACACGAAGCAGAGAGAGAAGCAGAGGAGTGTGTGTGGAACGCAGAATCTAGTTTTTTTTTTATAAAAAAAAGAACAAATAAATAAAGAAGATAGTGTGCTGCTGTTTATTGAGCCCGTTGTTATTTAAGCTATAAGGGAGGGGGGAATCTGATAAGCGTTACGTTTGTGTAATTTGTGAGGAGTTTGGATATTTGGACAAATAAGCGATGGATTTGAAAGAAGGGGGGGAGTGAAGAGATAATCCAGAGAGAGAGGAGGATAGATAGAGAGTGGGAGGGAGGAAGGGTTGTTTTAGCCAAGGCCACACAAAATGAATGCTGTACGATAAAAAAAAAAAAAAAGATATTTGCCTTTCTTGGAGGGCTTTTTGGTTCTTTTCTTTTATATAATAAGATTTTGTGCTTGCTAATATCTTCTTCTTCTTCTTCCTTTCCGTGGAAATTCTTAATAAAAGTTCTTGGTGGAAAATATTTCATTCCCGTTTAACTGGGTTGAATTGAAAAATGCGCAGCAAGCAAAATCCGCGCCGGGGAGGTCCACCGTTGCCACGTGTACTCGATTGACCACTTTTTGTTTGAAAAGTTTTTGCCCAAAAAAATGGTGCTAAAAGAATGAGAAATCCCAAAATGGACACATGCGATACCAAAAGTGTATTTTATTTCGTTTTTTGAAAGATTTGAGATTGAAATTCAAAGTGTATTTCTTTTTTTAATGTCGCTTCCATTATTCAATCTTGTTTGCTCGTTTTCTATTTGTGATTTTTTTTTGTTGTTGTAAACTTGTAATTGGCTTCAAATTAAAGACAAGCTACTTATGGGAGAAGTTTTGGAAAATTAGGAAAAAAGTATTAGACTTCGACATTCCAATCAGCGATTTCTGGTCTATATCACACCTTTGCCATTAGTATTAGCCTGCCACATATTCTGCTGGTGCTGCGCTGTATAACTGTCATGTCCTATGTCGTTCGCTTCCGATTCTTTAAGCTGCTGCGACGTTGTTTTGTGTTGTCGTTTCTCTTGGCAGTTCAACAGTGTAGTTTATATATAATTAAATTGGCTTCCGCTGATGTGCTTAAAATTTTAAGTTGGAATTATATTTGGTCTCAGCTAAGACAACTTTTTCTTGATTACTTTGAAACAAATGTCTAGCATCCATACATTGAATCGATAAAGCTATTTTTTTCTCCTGCAGTTAGTCAAATGGGGAATAGTCGTTGGGTATTGTTTGACAATTTTTTCTTCTTTTTCCTTGTTTCATTTTGCTTTTTGTATTAGGTTAGAACGAGATATTAATATTGAACCGATTACCATCATCTATGATCCTCCCAAAAACGAGGGAGCGATAGAACTAAACATTCAATAATGATGAAAAATGAGGATCATAGAATAATACCATTGATTGGGATACTTAGAACTATATTAAACAAAAAGAAAGAAAGAAAAATACCAACACCATTGAGATGCTTGCGTTACATTGACACACTTGCTTTGCGTTACAGGAAAACAGCGTGATCTAATACACTGTAATATGATAATACCATTTACTCTAAGTGGAAATACGTTGACAAACCTTGGAAGCAATACCCCAACTTCAATTGAAAATTATCACGTCATTGATTAGGTAAAGCCGCTTATTGTGTAGAATATTGCACACATTTTCATGTGCTTCCTGCTGTTACATCAATGCACCAACGGGAAATATTAAAATCTGGATCCAACTAAATAATCAACTCTGTGAGAACTAAATTTGGACACTCAGAAAATATTTCTCCCTCTACTTAGTTTTTTTTCCTTCATTTGCCATGAACCAGAAGATCAACTTTTTTTAGTAGACATGAAAGGAGAATTAATCTGTTTTTTTTTCTCTTTATTTTCTGGAGAAACAGGGCAAATAAGAGAAATGAAAATTAATCATTTTAATAACTGGAATTGGGGGACAAAATGTTTTAACATAAAAGAAACTTTTTCGGACAAGTTCATCACTAATACGTACGCGAAGTTATATGCTTGTTTATACAGACATTACTCATGGCTGCTATATGGAAGGACATAGAAGAATATACCACGGTCTACACTAGCTAGAAAAGCATCTTCTCTGCTTTTTCCCCGTCTCTTGGCCAAAAAAATAGCTATTTACATGTCAAATGAAATTATGTTTTGTTCTTGGAATATCCATATATAACTACCTGGATATTCAATGTGACCTAAAAGTTTTCAGGGCCATTAGACCAAATGGATCCACAACTGCTCAAATTTTAAGCTGAAGATCTTTTTTTGCTTGAGGTTTGACGTCAGGGATTTCCTGTAAGCTCTGTTTGGATGCCGGATCAGACCATCAGAAAACTATCACACCAAAATATACAGGTCATTTGACAGTCGAGGGTTTAATTTTCCTCATTATTAGTAGAAGAAGAAAAATAAATTGAGATTTGCAGATATCTTTCGTAGATTCCTTTCATTCTTGATATGTACCAGAACTCAAGTTATTCTCTCCCAAGATAATACGTATACTATCTGAACTCTTGACATCCAATTTTTTCTGTTCCAAAGCAGCAGCTGTACTCATGTAACTGTGTAAGTACAGTTAAATGTCTTATCTCTTGATGTTAGCATAACAATCCCCAGCGTCTCTATAATGATAACCAGCTGACATGGGTTTCAAGCGGTGAAGCATCAAACTCCTCTCTACTCCAACTGTTGTCTGATGGAGAAGATTGTGCAGGACAGAAGTTTTCTCCTTTAAGAATAGCGATCACCTGAAGGAAGTTGGACACCAAACAGGGAACATTTAATACCATGCTAGCTTCATTACAAATAGAAAAAGAAAATGGAGAAAGAATACGAGGAAGAACTATAAACAAAATGAAATGGTCCTGTGAATACCTCACTCATACAAGGCCGTGAAGCTAGCTTTGGGTTTGTACATAGAGTCGCAGCGGACATCACCCTGTAAATTGCATGCACGTCTATGTCATCCGAGTCTTCATCTAATAACAAGTGGAATGCTTTCTCCAGAAGCAATGGCCTAGCCTGCAATTAAGATTTACCAGATATAAAACAAGGAGCCATATTAAGAACTATCTCTTGTATCTGTTTGGATATGGAGATTAGAGATGGAAAGAAACAGTGTGGTCTAATTCTATTCTAGGGGGAAAAAAAAAACATAAAAGAAAAACCAAGGAAATTAACCATGAAAGGAAATGACGTTGTACTAACCACTCCGACCAAAATTTTGTCATCCTCTGGTAATGCTTTTTTGCAAAACAACCTCAAAAGCAGGATTCCAAAGGAGAGGATGTCGGATTGTATTAGAGCCATTGATCTTTGGTCGAAATAATCCTTAAGCGGGCACCTTCAAACCAAAAGTAAATCTTTTAGTCCCATAAGGCATGAAGCAATTATTTTTTTCAGACAATATTCCCCAGAATCAGGGGATATGGTTAGGAAAATTGCGAGATAGTCAGCTTTCTGGCAACATTGCATGAAGCTCTGCTGCTAGGCTAAAGTTTGGCAGTGTGTACTGTGTAGAAGTACAAACATTGGATTAAAGAAGTGATTATAGTTATCATGTTTACTTCTCATTACATTGAAATCCTTTTTACGCTATCCATCAAACTTAGCATCACAGTTGCAAGTCCAAAAACGCAATATATGTATAAGAACTTGCTTCAATCATGCCGTGCAGTCATGCGGATTGCTACTCATGAAATTTTCGTACTACCAGCTAAAGATCAAACCATTGAAGGGATATCTCGTACTTAAATCCAAAAAGACGTACATTCTTTTGCATAGCTCTTGATATAATAACAGGTAACTTCCAACAATTTAATTAAATACAAACCTGTGGTCAGGAAGTGCTGGCTCTTGATCAACTTGAAGCCATGTAGCATTACCAAAGCCAGAAATCTATCAGGACCACAAGCAGGAGAGACAGCCACATAAATAGAGCGACAAAAGACTAGTCTTACAAATTACAATAGAGAAATTAGATTTTTGGATATTCACCATGGGCTCAAACCCTGAACTCAGAAAAATGTTGTTAGGCTGTACTTCACCGTGAACAATGGGGCCTCTTGGGCATTCTTCATGCATATATCGAAGACCTTTAGCAGTGCCTAATGCTATCTTCATTTTATCTTCAAATTCAAGTTTCCATTGGCATCTCGAGTCTATTTGAATGGAAAAATGAGAAATGAGACTATTGTTTGGCACAGTTCAGTATAGGTTTTCGATTTCAGAAAACAATAGATTGAAATAAGTGCAGAGCTTATCTGTGTCCAGGGAATCCCACTGACATTAAGCTATTAAAGAAGTAATAGTTCATTGATCATACTAAAAAAGTTGAAAACACTTACCATGAATATACTTGTCCAATGTTCTTCCCATCCCAAAAGGAAAAACTAGGATCGTGTCATTTTCATTCCTGTGGTAAGCAGTCAGTCTCAGAATGTTTTTGTGATGTAAAGACAAGGCTGCTTTCCTTTCAGCTTCAAGAATGCTTCCCCACTCTCCCCTGAATCTTTTTACCAAAACAATGGATTGATAATCTTCCAAGTATCCATAATACGACAAATAATTCCTCTCCTGCCGAACCAAAATACTTGATTTGAACCCTTGTGTTATCTCCACAATTACTTCCCAGCTTAGTTGCAATGGTTGTCTTAGCAAACAACTTGCAATGCTTCTGCTTGTACTGGACAAAAATTTTGCTTTGCTTGAGTTGGCAGTATTACAATAATTCTTTACTTCAGAAGAGATAGTACCCTGTGAAATTTCGCTAACTAGAGGTCGCCTCGCTTGTCTTGGAATTTCAGTTTCCTCGTATGGTTTAGAGGCATCTTGGTTATTACTTTCTTTTTCCACTGTCGCTCGCGGGGATGGAGAGCAAGGTTGATCTTCAATTTTAGCTGATGGAGGAGAATTATGGCAACCCGTTTCTGGAATTGATCCTTTCATCAACTTTGGAGACTGTGGATTATCATCTATCTCCCTGAAAATTATACTTTCCAGTCCTTCGTTTATATGCGTCAAATCACAATTAACCTCAGATTCCTCGTCATCACTCACTAAAGATACATTACAATCTGTACCACTCAGTTGAAAACTCATCTGTCTGGCAAAGCAACTGCAGAAAATGAAGAAAAATGTGTTTAGAATCTAGAATAATGACATAGCACAAGCACAGGGGGAAAATGAGGTGACCTATCCATTACAATCCAAGTAGCTTTGACATTGTTTGCTTCCTCAATTAGGACTTCCTTCAAGCGGAAACCAGCAGCAATCTTCACTTGAAATTTTACCTGTGACAAAACAAATTTGATGGATTGATGGTAGAAACACATACTCTGCAGATGCATGAGATCTCCTACACAAACAAAATAACATAACCGTAACATAAACACATAAATATGTACCCAGTTTTTTTTTTGGTCAATTAATATTTACCCAGTTCAACACCAAACAAAGGTTGTTTTTTAAAGGACTTACCCCTTTGTTTTTGCAACCTCGGTAAAAGGGTGTGAAGATCTGCATATAAACCTCCTTTTTCTCAGCGATCTCTTTGTGCAGAAAACTTATATATGGATCTGCTTCACATGATACATTCCACTGATGGGTTCCATCAAAGCTTGAACTAGATGGTGGTGGTTCAGATGACCTAGCGTGGAGAATGACAAGAACCAAAATTTCATCATCAGGATTGACAACAGAGCGAACTGCCCTGCAGAGCGGAGCAATTCCTGTCTTTTCAACAGCAACCTTGATCCCCTCCAAAAGAACGAGGGCTATCTGATTTTCTCTTCTTTCTCTTGTCATCATAGTTACAGAAGATTGCGAGGCCTTCTTCTCTTCTACCCTTGCATATGTTTTCTGACTTCGTTCAGCAGCTATTCCTACAAAAATATATATGTCACTTGGCGCTTGTCAAAGGTATTTCTGGTTCTTGTTGCAATATAGGGATTGCCGTTGAACTTTGATTCGAACGTAAAGTTCCATATCAACTATTTGCCGCATATGTTACACATAGCACTGTAATCAGCTAGGATTACTATGTAACACAGGAATCTCAACATTCTTCTTCGTTCTTATCAATGAATTTAGACAGTGGATTCTTCTTCTTTTTTTTTTTTTGATGGAGAGACTACGGAATTCAACTACATCAAAGGCGAGTAGCGACTTAATGAATACCTCCAAAATCCAATTTGAAGTATACCCTATAGACAATACGTGAAGGAAACTTTAGCACTATAGAACAGGAGCAAAACAATGTATAACATAGATGACTGATCAAACAAAGATGTCGGCAAGAAAACCAATCAGTAAGTTAATATCAATTCAAGGCCATCGAAACTTTTGACTCTGTTTGTCTGCTGTATCATGCCATCTTGCAGAAAGTTTTCTTGAACCCCTCATTTTTCTATATGGACGCATGTTTTTGAGATATCTTCTTTCTCGTTGAGAGACAATTAATTTAGCTTTGTCCCAATTGATGTCGTACAAAAATAACTTCCTCAATTTCACTACAACTAAAGAAAAATATAAGACTTAAATTATGTTAAGGCCCACAATTTAATCCAAATGTATATATTTAGTGATTTCCAGCTAAGAGGAAGACGATACAGTAAAGATTATTATCAAAGACATAGAGCTTATATTTTACAGTAAAGTTTATATTTTACATATAGTTTGTTAACATCAAACAGCAAGATAAATAAGCTTACAGATTAAACAACCGTAATAAGCTGCCAGGATACAACACTGTTGTTCCAAGTTATCAGTAACACAGACCTTATACTGTTACTACGTGTATACCATCATATAAAAACCACCGATGACCAAAAGTCTAATAAAAAAAACGGGATAGCATCGGTGCAGCTGCTTTCTTTCCAGTACCATATTCTGCAATTACTATGCCACCATACTTTTGGGCTGCCTGGTTGCAATCAATAGTTTCTCTTGTAATGTAACGGGGGACTGGCTGTGCTGTTACCGGTTTCCTTCCATGAAATTCAGCAATTACCACGCCATTGTACATTTCCGCTGCCTGGTCGCAATCAATGGTGACCCATGTTGATGAATGAAGGGGGAGCATCGGTTTTTGTCCTCTGCTGTGTTCCTGCACCGATGTGAACAGGTGGGTTCCTCTACGATCTGCAACCATGTTCGGATAAGCCATTTTTTAAATGGTAACACCACAGTGACCTGTTGTTTAACTGAGGAGTTGGCAACCAAGTAGTGCTTGAGTGAACGAGGATAGGGGGCATAACCTTTATATAGCAAGGGACTTTCTTTCATATTACACAAGGTATCAGGCATAATTAACAAAAGCAACATGAATTTTTCACGTCCTGAAAGAAACAACAGGTTAAATTCCGTTTAAAGGAAAAATTGAAGGTACCTGGCCTAGCAAGTGGCCCTGGATTCCTCCTTCGTCTGATTTCAAAAGTTACTAAAAAAGTGCAGAGAGATGAGGATCTTTCGGCTGCCTAATCCCTCAGATGCTAGTAACTAAAATTCGTACCCATCTATCTGCGTGGATTGTGGTCAATTTAGGAAGTCTTGGTCAATAGCGAACATATATCTTCCTATCTGAACTCAATAATTCAGTCAAAAATATGGCAGAAAGCATATTCCATTTGCGAGAAACAACAGAAGGTAGGTCCTTATGCACTGCACTAGTAGTAGTAGTATCTCCATTTTCCTCGACCCCAAGTCCACGAGACCCCATGGATGTAGGTTCAGTAAAGAACAGAGATGCAAATATCTTTGTCGTTTCTACACGAGGGATCTTCCATGATTCTTGCTGATTGAAATGCTGGACAAAATGTAACTCTCTCCAAATTGGGTTTCAGATAAAAACAAGTAAAGAACCAACCTGCCAGAAGGTGCACTAGTATCAAGTCACAACTCTCAAGTTGATGAAAGATAACATTTTTGAATCAACTACCTGGCTAAATTTGATAAGATGATTCATCTGGGTACCCGCTTTTACCTGTTTTTTTAGGTTAAGATCGGGATGCCCGATTTGTATACTCGTTGGGAGAAGATAAAAAGGAAGATTCTCCATTGGACGGATACTTGTTTCGGTTCCTCACGGAGGATAGAGAAGATTCTCTTTTTTATACGTTTTTGCTATTGGAATCTGGAGATATTATTTCTTTTTTCTCTAAAAGTAATATACCAGAGGAATTAGGACCAAACAAAATTTACAGGGCAGGCTAACCCTATGATCATCATAAGGGGAGGACCCAGACCCGCCTATGACTCTCCCTCTCCAGTCATACTTATTCTCTCCAATAAAAAGAAAAGGGCCCAAACCATTTAGGCCTCTTTAGTAACTATTGTGAGCCATGCCCATTTTCTCCGTTATATCGAGTTTCGTTTTGGACCTGATGGAATGTGGAAAGTGGGTTGATCATATGCAACTTCCCTGGAGGTCCATTACAGTCCGTACTAGACTATTATTGGAGGGAGAGGAGTGGGAGTGGGACTATGGGACATCATTGAGTATTACATTAGCATCTCCTGGTTTTTGTAAAAAATAATTTTTTTTTTTTAAAAAAACTAAACATTTCTTGTGATAACCGTCGTGTATAACCTGGAAGACTTGTAATTTTCGTCCACCCTGACGTCTGACAGTCTATACAGCGGATAGCACAGGGAAATTAGAGACTCACATCTCCACTTCGATTGGCTGGTTTATGTAAATCAGGACGGGTTATTTTATCCTGCGGACTCCCCAATGGATAATGTCAGTTTGCAATGTTATTTTTTGGAGATATACATTTCCAATCATGATAAAAAGAAAACTTCTGTAGGGCCAAGAGCATGTTGTTTATATTAAATTATATGGTTTGGATAAGAACTTACATTAAGATAAACGAAAAAATAAAGACAAGAGCATGCAATTATCAAATGATCACTTCTTGAAACAATTGAAAAGAAGACGTTTTAGCCTTCGATCACTCGACGGTGGAGCCCCTGTGGACCAAGTTGTGTTATTGCCAATTTGGCATATTCGCATAACACAGGGTTTTTTCTCTCATTTTTTTTTTTTGATCATGTTTCTTAAAGAGGGGTGCATGGTTTTTTCCTCAAATGATGATTCATTCTCTGGTAGGATAGTGATTTTTTTTATCGGTTAGTAGAATAGTGATCAAAGCACATAGATCTTACCATTCGAGAAACCCATTGTTTCAAAGAGGAACATAATTGAGAGCAACGCGGCCAGCGTAAAACCAGGGGCAAAAGAAGTACAATGAGGATAAAATATTCCAAAGCTAGCACGGGAGGATAAGATATAGCCATGCACAGGAAAAAGGGGGAAAATAAAATCTGAAAAAGTAAGTACATAATAATCTAACTAAACACTATGGTTAGTGGTTTAATGTCCTTATAATAATGTTTTGGATACCATTTCTATCTGGTACATGATGAAACTTTTGGAAGCTGCTCAAACGACAATGTTGGTGAGCTAAAACACTGATGTTAAAAAGAAAAAAAAAAGGGGCAAAGCTCCACCTCACACACTAAACTCAGGGGTGCCATGCAGGTCGAATCTAGATTAATCGGGTCAAAGTTTCGGATAATAGGTAGGGAATAAAAATAAAGAAAAAAGAAAAAAAAGGCAATCGAATCAAATGTGATAAAAAAAAAAAATCAGGCCGCATTATATCAGGATTGAATAAGGATCTCGTCCAGTTAAACCCACTTGATCTGTATATTTATTTAACACATTACAATTGAGTTGTTACTGTTTCATTTGTTTGGTTTAATGGACCATACCCATCTAATTGTTAGTCTATGAGTGTGGCGGTGCCAATCCATGTTTGTGAATTGGGTTGGTGTCAATTTGTATAACTAATCATGTTAAAAACTTTTTGAGAAACTTTCAAATAGGGTGACAGATTTTGTCAATGTATGATGGACCACCATTAATATTTAAACAACTAGGATTATAGAGTCCCTGCACGAACGCTAAAGTAAATTGCAATCTGTTATTCTGTACATTATACACCCATACTGCCATACAAATTCTCATTCCGACATAGTAGTAAGTAGCAGTAGCTCAGAGTAGAACACTTCTTCAAAATTTACTGGAAATCTCAATGGATTAAATATTTATTTTTATTTACACATAAAAGAAAAAAGAAAACACGTTGCGTTTAGTAAGAGGCGTGGCGGTCACTGTCGACGATAAAATATGATACGTCGTTTTCATGCAAAAAATCGACCGAATTCGAAATTATTGTCGCACTCCACGACAACGAGTAACGACAGAGAGGGAAAAGACTAATTATGAGACGAATAAAGGCGTGAGTTCAATATTTACCCTACAAATAGTGTTATTTTCTTTTGGTTTACAAAATAATCAACAATAATAATTATCAACTTTAGACGTGGGTTTACAATCATTATTACTACTACTAGGGCTTTTTTTTATTATTATTTTGTGTCTTAGGGACACATGACCACTTTTTTAAAAAAAGAAATAAAGTATAACAATTAATGAATATTTTTCTCTAAATAACTAAAATAATCTTTCAATGTTATGTTTTGGATTAATTACACTACAGAAAATCATTTTTTTGAAAGGATTATTTCAAGACACTATAAAAATGATACTCAATTAAGTATGAGAGTTTATTTCTTTTCTTAAAAACTTATCATGTGCCCCAAGATAGAAAAATCTCTATTATTATTATATATATATATATATTTTAATTAATTTATTATTCGATGATTATTCATTGTTGTCTTTGTTTCGTATGTACCAAAAGGAAAAAGAGAAAAAAATTCGGTGCATTTTGTTTTCATGTTTTACACTGGCGGAACAAGGAGCATCCACGTCACACTAGTAGTGGCACACAACTGTTCCTTCGCCCCGTATAAAAATTCGGTTACCGATACCTTCCCGGCTTTCCCTGCCAAAACCAAACATGCCCTCCAGGCCTCCACTAAACAAAACCTGAAGACTTATTATTCCCTACATCATGGAGCACCGTCACCTTTTTCAATTTTTTGAAGTGGCAAAATACGAGTGATGCAAAGCCCGCGAATCAGTATCCGTAACCAATTAAAAAACCGCCACTCCCCTCTACTCATCATTTTCAAGTCCCTGGTTTTGGGTCACTGCACCTGTTTGTAGAATATACAGCCAGGCTTGTTCCAATGGACGTCATCCAAAATTGGAACACGCAATTCGCCTTATCTTTTTCCTCCTGTCAGTCGCTATAAATTGCCTTTAGCCTCTCACTCTCCCTTGTCTCCACGAACACATAAACCTCTAGATTATTCGTCACCTTTGTGATCATCCACCACACAGTAACACTACACCGTACAGAGAAAAGAAAAAAGAAAAAAGAAAGAACAGAGCTGCTGCTACTCTCCTAGCTAGCTACTTGAATCATGGCGAAGTCAAACCCCAAGTTCACGAGGATCCCTAGCATGCGGGAGCGCGTGGAAGACACACTCTCTGCTCACCGTAACGAGCTCGTCTCCCTCCTCTCCAGGTTTGCTCCTTCCCTTTCCATTCTTCCTTTATCCGGTGCCGTTTTCTCTTTTCTGTTCGGTTTCTGAAGAGACGGAAGTCTAAAAGGATAGCTAGTAACCGTTATTTTGTTTTGAAGGTATGTGGACCAGGGGAAAGGTATTTTGCATCCGCACAACTTGATCGATGAACTAGACAATATTGTGTGCGATGAAGAATCGAGGAGCCGCCTCAAAAATGGCCCGTTCAGCGAAGTACTCAAATCCGCTCAGGTGAGAGTTTTTTGGTTCGGTTATTTTCTCAGCTGCTTTTTCCTTCTTTTTTTTTTTTTTGGTTTATGGTTCATTCCATAAATGTAAATTGACAAATCTTGGTGTCATGAAAATGTATGTTAATCGGTGGATAGGAAGCGATAGTTCTGCCACCATTTGTGGCAATAGCCGTTAGGCCAAGGCCTGGTGTTTGGGAATACGTTCGTGTTGATGTGTTTCAGCTCAGTGTAGAGCAATTGAGTGTTTCGGAGTATCTCCGTTTCAAGGAAGAGCTAGTGGATGGGCAGTAAGCAAGCAACGACTCTGTTCTTTAATTTAATTTATGTTCTCTTTTTAGTCTGCTCTATATGGCCTGATTGTTTATTTGTTTAGCATTTTTTTTTTGTTTTGTTGCTTTTTTGAAGCTCTAATGATCCGTATGTGCTTGAGCTTGATTTCGAGCCATTCAATGCCGATGTCCCTCGCCCCAACCGGTCTTCGTCTATTGGCAACGGGGTTCAGTTCCTCAATCGTCATCTTTCTTCGATTATGTTTCGAAACAAAGACTGTTTGGAACCTTTGCTCGATTTCCTTCGAGCCCATAAGTATAAAGGACAGGTAATTAATTTAAGTAGCTAGTAGGATATTAATGGCCATGATTGGAATTGTTATGCTTAAATTGATCAATTATTGTCAGTGGAATCTGTATAAAAGGTTTCAGAATATGTGAAACAGGGGTGATCGAGTGATTGGGAGTGTACTTGCATGTGTTGGTGTGAGGTTTTTGTTTGTGGGAATTGAATGATTGACTAAGTTCATGTGTAGGCCTTGATGTTGAATGATCGGATTCAAAGCGTTTCCCGCCTTCAGGCCGCACTTGTAAAGGCAGAGGAGTATATCACCAAGCTTCCATCTGATACACCGTATTCAGAGTTTGAATATGCGTAAGCTTCTCTATGTACTCGGTGATTTAACGCAAGTTAATTATATACACCTCTGATCTTCTTGCTGTTGCTTTGGCTTAGATTACAAGGAATGGGTTTTGAAAAAGGGTGGGGGGACACTGCCGCACGGGTGTTAGAGATGATGCATCTTCTCTTGGATATCCTTCAAGCCCCTGACCCCTCAACTTTGGAAACATTCCTTGGGAGAATACCTATGGTGTTTAATGTCGTTATTCTGTCACCACATGGATACTTTGGGCAAGCGAATGTTTTAGGTTTACCTGATACCGGCGGCCAGGTACTTAGGGCTATCCTTCAATAAACATAAATAAGAAACTCAACAATAGATTTCATTTTATAGACACTCCCTTCTTTACTAACAGTGGTCTTCCGTTTCCTGCCTCTCTGCAGACCCAATTCTTGTTTCTTTTACCCTTGTTGTTTTTAGTATAATTCTATCACTTTAATCAAAGTAGATCATAAAATCTTAACTTATATAACAGAACAGAAAATATCATTATTGAACCATCATTCTGTACTGAAAATGTATTTTCTCATTATACATTCAGATTGTTTACATCTTGGATCAAGTCCGCGCCATAGAGAATGAGATGCTTCTTAGAATACAGAAGCAAGGACTGGATATCAAGCCCAAGATTCTCATTGTAACCGAATTGTGGTTAACTTGTTTTCTCCAAATTGTACTTGGTAGACCAGTGTTGATTTCTTTTCACCTCATGATATGTTTCCCATTGAGTGCTGTAGGTGACCAGGTTAATACCTGATGCAAAAGGGACCACTTGCAATCAGCGATTGGAAAGGGTCAGTGGAACAGAGCACACTCATATTCTCCGAGTGCCTTTTAGATCAGAGAATGGAATTCTCCGCAAGTGGATCTCAAGGTTTGATGTATGGCCTTACCTGGAGACCTTTGCTGAGGTAAAACACTTTGCCTGTTCTTACAGCGTCATGTTTTGCACCTTTTCGTAGCAGATGCATGCTTGCTGGTATGATGATGCTATTTCAATTGTTTAAGACGTTGAGTGCTAATCCTCTTAAAAACTGGCATTCCAAATCAATGAACTTCTCATCTACCATTATTTTTCATGCGTAATAGGAAGCAATCAACTTTTGATTTTTCTTATTCCTCATACACAAATAGAGTCCTGTTCAGCCTGGGACATTTAGTCGTCCAAGAGGCTAAGGACTAGGGCTAATACTAATTGTATTAAATAATGCATGCCAGTGAGATTGAGTTCAAGTTTCTGTTCCACTTGTTTGTGTAGCACTAAGGGGTCAATCTTACCTTTTTACGTCACTCTCTTCTGCTTTATGCTTACACTCGTTAATTCCACCACCCTCTGAAGTTATGGAAATAAAACTACTTATACCTTCAATCACATGGCTTTTATTTGATTTTTCAATCTTTTGCGGGCTAGATTCCATGATTAAATTGTCATTCTGAGTGTCTTCGAGAGAGGGGGAGGGATAAAGTCTCAGATCATGTAAGAATCAGATTAGAGTTTCTGCTGTCACCATGGCGGAATAACCACCATTGTTATCTTTATTTTTTCATTTATATCCTTTTCTTCTCCTGGAAACCTCTCTTACTTCTTTTTAAACTTTATATCAGGATGCAGCCAGTGAGATTCTAGCCGAGATACAGGGCATTCCTGATTTTATTATCGGAAATTACAGTGATGGGAACCTTGTTGCTTCTTTGTTGGCTTATAAAATGGGTGTCACACAGGTTGGCAGTTACTATTTGAACTGTGTTCATTCGAATTTTGGTTCAACATATACCTAACGAGTAGGAAAGTCTTACATTTAAAAGTTTTGATACATGCAGTGCACCATTGCTCATGCCTTGGAGAAAACAAAGTATCCAGATTCGGATTTGTATTGGAAAAAATTCGATGAGAAATATCATTTCTCATGTCAATTTACAGCTGATGTACTGGCCATGAACAATGCAGATTTTATCATCACCAGTACTTACCAAGAAATTGCTGGAACGTGAGTTCACCCCTTTTCTCCAAATCATATTATTTTGTTTTTGTGAGGTCAGAGATGATGATTTCCATTGGCAAACTTCTTTGTAAGTACTTCAAAAGGTCCTTGAACTTGTCAAGGTTTAAGATTTCTTGTCTTAAAACTTGCCAGATTAAATTGATACAGTGCTGGGTTTAGTAATAATCATATCTTAAATGGTTTAGTAAGGAACGTAGAAGGTGGCCTGAGAGTTCTCAGACAAGATGTACTTTATCGGTGACATTAACAAGATTGCCTTTTTAAATGTTTTAAAATTTTTTCTGCTTGCCATGTGCCCTGGCCAGGCTGAATCTTTTCCTCACATAGGTTTGATAGCATTACAGGTTTGATTTTGATTTTGCTTCTTGAATTGGTTGGAATTTGTATAGGGCTAGGGAGCTTTTAGGTCAAATGCAACTAGCTTATTTTAGTTCGTGTGAATTGAATACAGAGGGGGGTTTTAGGACTCCTTTCTTGACTAATGGACAACGAAATTTCTCATCTGGCGCGAGAGGAATCCTTTGGAATGTGGTTGGCAGTGTAAAGCTTCTTGATAATTTAATATGAGCCTTTTGTTTCAACTTCTTGGAACTATTTACTTCTATTCATTTACATGTCTAATAAATCAAAACATTAATCGTACTGCAGGCATGATAATATGAGTTGCATTTTCTGTTCTCTTTTCTGATATTCTCCAGTTAGGATGCTTTGTCATCTGTTAGTGGAGCCCCTAATTAATTCCCTTTCTGATGGCCCCTTGCAACTAAATGATAGTGTCAATTTGCTGTGGTCATGTTATTACATTAGTTTGCTGCTTCTTTTATCGTCAGGTATATCTCAAGTCTGCATTTGTAAATTAGAGTAGGAGAACACAATGAGTTTATCTGCATTTGTACTTTTGATTTATGTACTATGTCTGATAATAACTTTGCGAGGTGCATGCTTCAGGAAAAACACTGTTGGTCAGTATGAGAGCCACACCGCTTTCACTCTTCCTGGGTTGTACAGAGTTGTGCATGGCATTGATGTTTTTGATCCGAAATTCAACATTGTATCTCCTGGGGCAGATATGTCCATCTACTTCCCGTACCATGAAAGTCAAAAGAGACTCACAGCCCTACATGGCTCAATAGAAAAGATGTTATATGATCCCGAGCCGTCTGATGAATGGACGTGAGTCTTCTAAAATTACTCTTACCAAGAAACGCATATGCATTATTGCAATTCTAGATGCAGGACCAGTAGTATGAAATAATTACATTGTTTAATCTCACATTTGAGTGGTTTATATCGCTGCAGTGGTACACTGAAAGATAGGTCAAAGCCCATAATCTTTTCCATGGCTAGGCTGGACGGCGTCAAAAACATGACAGGCTTGGTTGAATGTTATGGCAAGAATACCAAACTGAGGGAGCTGGTAAATCTAGTTGTTGTGGCTGGCTATATTGATGTGAAGAAATCCAAAGACAGGGAAGAGATTGAAGAAATTCAGAAAATGCATGACCTAATCAAGAAGTACAATTTGGATGGGCAGTTTCGCTGGATAACAGCCCAAACAAATCGAGCTCGTAATGGTGAGCTTTATCGATACATAGCAGACACTAAAGGAGCATTTGTGCAGGTATGTGGTGCTATAGTACTTTCTCTGATGTTGAGATATCTTTGGTATCCCTATTAACTTACGCCACCCCTCTTTATCATTTGCAGCCTGCATTTTATGAAGCTTTTGGGCTTACTGTTGTGGAGGCCATGACTTGTGGCTTGCCAACATTTGCCACATGCCATGGTGGTCCTGCTGAGATTATTGAGCATGGTGTGTCAGGGTTCCACATTGATCCTTATCACCCCGATCAAGCTAGTACACTTCTAGCTGATTTCTTTGAGAAGTGCAAGGAGGATCCAAGCCACTGGAACAAAATCTCTGATGCGGGCCTTCAGAGGATTTATGAGAGGTCAGTTTCTGTAAGTTTATCGATGTTGCTTTTTGCAAAGACTAGGCCAGTCTCACTGAGAATCTTGTGAAATACAGATATACATGGAAGATTTATTCGGAAAGGCTGATGACATTGGCTGGGGTATACGGTTTCTGGAAGTATGTTTCTAAACTAGAGAGGCGTGAGACCCGAAGATATCTTGAAATGTTCTATATCCTCAAGTTCCGCGATTTGGTGAGTGCTTAACCAGTTTTTCATTCCACATCATTGATCTACTTTGTGAAAGAACAGCCCTAAAGTAAAAATATTGCAAGAATGGGAGGTTAGTGATTTGACATTGGGTAACATCATTTGCCTATGCATGATTCTGGGATGTTTTAGTATCGATAACCTATACTAACACAGCTGTAGTGGAATACTAGAATCCCTAATTCTCTGGCCAAATACTAGCTAGATGTTGGACGAACTTTGGCATGTGTTGATGTTGTGTGAAATTTTACTTTTTTAACTTTGTTTCAGGTGAAAACCGTCCCCTTGGCTATTGAAGACCACCATTAAGGCTACAGGCCATGAAGCAGAGGCAGCAAATTAACACGGTGATAATAGTACATAAAATAAATCTTGTGTGTACCACGCATGAAGTTTCTATTACTATATGTAAAATGACCTGTGGAGTTTTCCTATGCTCGTCCATGAATAGAGGAAAATCATGTATCTTTCTCCTATAATTCCAGTCCAAAAAAAAGTTAATGGTGGTGAAATGCCGTGAGGTGATTGTCACTGTCTGGAGCATCAGATTAAGACCAGCATGTTGTGTCATGAGTAGTTTGTTTGAACAAACAATAAAGCATGTTCGTTGAATAGGGTATCTCAATGGTATGGAGCTTTTTGACCATAAATTATTTCGAGTGGAAAGAAAAAAAGCCATAAATTATTTGGTACTTGTCCGGTGACGAATGTCGTTTGGTCCCTTAAAATCCTCCTCAATGAAGGGTTGGGGTTTCGGTCCAAAAGCTCACACACCTGACACCACAGGGGCCTATTAATAGACTCTGCGAAAAAAAACTAGTGTAGTTGATGCTTCTGACAATAGTCTGACTAGTCTGCAAACACACCAGAGTTCTTTGCCAATAGGACCCTACTATTTCACCCACACCTACAGTATCACGTGCTTCTACAAAATCTCTTTCTTGATCCCCTTCCCTTTCCCTCCCGAATAGTCCACTTTCAATGGTCAATTACTCGTAAGCCCCGATCCATCAAACAATACTAAAAAATATCCATTTGGCCCATTATCCGCTGACAACTTTTTATTTTGTATTTTTTCTTACGAGAATGTATTATGCAACTGGTTTATTTTATTCTTAATCTGTTTACCTCTCCAGCTTTTTGGCATGTTAGTTGTTACTTCCAACAGGCAGGACATCCGGTAATCCATTTTAATTACCACTTTTAGTGGTCCCAAAAGCGTTTTCAATTTCGTTATTTCCCTCTCTTCGAGCTCCAGTTGTTAGTTTCACAAGACTGATTAACACAGCCAGATCTGGAGGGTATACGTATACCTACATACTCACTAGCATTCCGCAAACATTCTATCTTTATTTTAACAGGCATCGAACTGAGCAAGCAAGCTATTGTGATAAAAAAAGAAAGAAAAGGAATTGAGCAAGCTTTGCAAGTTAAAATATGAGTAATAAATAGGCGACGTATTAGAAATTTCAGTAGGACTAACAAACTGGAGCAAAGCCAAAACGGCTATCCTACTTGGCCATATTCGGCCTTTTACATAAACAGGAGGACAACTGTTGCTCGCATCACACCATAGGTTTTGAGGCTATTAAAAACGATGTGTATGCCAATAAAGTAAACCAACGGATATATCTAACGCTTCAACCAATGAGGCTACAGGCTATAAGGTTTGGGGGCCGAGCCTTAGGTCTCGAACCTATAACTCCGTTCACATCACAGTATCTAGGACACACTTAGTAGAAAAAAAAAGAAGAAGAAGAAACAAACACCTAGAAGACGGATCACAAGCTGGGGGGATGGATGGATGATGCTGGGGACTTAGAGCTGCCCGAATGAATGGGCAAGATAGGCCAGGGATCCTACCAGTGGGGCGTTGATGTAAGTAGCTGGCTCAGACTGCTCATAATCTGACCTTTCATCAGGGAAATTATCGTGCTGATCCGGCCCTCCAACAACCGCACCCACCAGAATGTTGGGGTTGGGGGACTCGGTCTTCATGAAGCTAAAACCTGAAGAGCATTGTATTTTTGCAGGATGTACGGCCTTGGAAGGCAGAGATGAACCCCTGTGGTGTATCCTCTGTGGATATCTTGGACCATATCCCACCATGTAGGACATCTTTAAAGGATTGTCTCCTAGCAGATAGTCCACCTGCCAATAGAATAAGAATGTTTGTTGAGAAATATGCCAGTAATTAACAGAATTCATTAAACAGTAAAAATTAATAAACCACGCCAAAGTGAAAATTATTACACTTAACCGGATGCATACCTGTTTCTTGGCAATGGATCGAAGCCTTTTTGGAGTTATTATGGCTCCACCACAGTTCACAACCATGTGGGCAGAGGTCAAGTACTTGGCATAGGTTAGAAGCAAGAAAGAAGTGGAGGTCACATACTGCATGTTGCTATCGCTCATCTTGAACAGAAGACCACCTGATTCACCAACAAGCAAGAAAGGTTAAAAAACTAGCCGTTAGTAAGGCACAAAGGAAAAAAACAAACGTTTTCCCCCAGAGAGTTAATTTTGGAGGGTGAAATGTGTGGGGACCTGGGGTGTATTGCGTTGAAGAGAAAGGAGCCCCTGGTACAAGGGAGCAGATGAAATTATCTGCATGACCCTTGTAGTCGTGGAGGGATCGAACTTTCTGAACAAGAAAAGCCTGAAATTGAAAGGAAATAGAAAGAAGCTTCAATTTATAATCACCCTAAAAAAATGTACTTAAGAAATCGAAGCCTGAAGGAGAGTAGGGGAATTGGACCTTGGAGAGAAGAATCCTTGCACCAACATGCTTGTTATCCCAACCAAAGGTATTGTCATACTGTGCAGCCCCAAGGGTCTGGCCATTAACTTGAATGTAACTGAGATAGGTTGGATTCTTGGTGGCTCTGTGCAGCCAAGCAGCCCCCCACAACAGCTCATCCTGCACCCATGTAAGGTTTAGTGTAAACCCATCATATAACATTATAGAAACTTGTAATGACAAACTCGGGAGTAGAAATTTCACCTCATATCCTGAATATGAACAATAGAAGGGGCAAACAAAGCTCTTCAAGCCATTGCTGTAGGCTCCTCTGTACTTATCAGCAAATTGAAACACCTAGACAAAAAGCGACAAATTCAGCCCATAATTTGCAAGCTGCATACCCAATAGTAAAATTAAGCTCTTATTTCTCTTAAGATCCTACCTTGATGGCCCTCCTGACCAAAAGCTTGGAGTAAGTGGGGTCACTCCTCCTGAACACCAGAGAAGCAGCTGCAAGAGCAGCAGCTGTTTCAGCCGCAACATCGGAGCCAGGGGACTCTTTATCTATCTTGAAAACACTCCTTGGAGTATCCATATCCTCTGGCCTCTCCCAGCAAGAATGGTCCTTGTTAGCGTCACCAACCTGCAAACCAACCTCAAGATTCAGGGTACTATAATGTGGTATAGACCAAACCTGAAGACACGCATAAACATAAACCTTAACAATGTAGGTACTCAAGACTACAAACCTGAACGTAGATGGTGCCTGGATGTGCAGTGGCCTTGAGGAGGTAATCTGTTGCCCAACGAATAGCCTCTCTCGCGTTTGGCAACTCACCTTTCATCAACCCACCAAACTCAAGGACACTCCATGAGAGCATGGTGGTAGTGAAAGCCATAGGGAAACCAAACTTCACATTGTCTCCTGCATCGTAGTAACCTCCTACCAAATCCACCTGCATTTCCATTTCCACGCCAGTGTAAGCTTAAGTCAAAGAGAAAAACTCAAAAGAGAGTGATAAAAGAGAGAAATGAGACACATACATGCATGGCCGAGCCATCTGAGAGGCCAGAGTCCCTCCTCCAAGTCATTCTCTGGCTAGAAGGGAGCTTGCCTGACCTCTGCCCTTCAAAGAAGAGGATTGATTTGGTGAGGGCATCTCTGTAGTTGTGGTTGGCAACCTTATGGTGGCGGTGGCTGTGCAATGGGTTGTTGATGTGGAGGGCAGGGAAGCCATGGCAGAGAAATGAAGAAGTAGCAAAGCAAGAGAGGGTGAGCAGAAGTGTGAAGGAGGAAAGAGACAAAGCCATTTTTTGGTCTGCCCAAAGTAAAACAACCCAATGCCAACAACCAACTGCCAACCTGCAAGACGCAGCGCATGAACAGAGGGATCCCCTATCTCTGTATTTATAATGCAAAAGCTGCCACTATGCTCGGTCTTGGTTACACCACAATGATGGAACCCATAAGCTTTAACTGTTTCTTAGCCTTAATTAATAAAGTAGTACTAGTAGTATTATCTTTCATGGAATTCACGATCAAAGAAAAAATTATCTTTCATGGAATTTAACAAATGTGTTTCTTTTGAGTTCCCGCATTTGTCACCCTTTTCCTCTTGAATTATTTACTCTAGTTTTTCTTTCCTTTTGTGGCCCCTTAGAAGTTTTTTTCTTTTATTCAGTGGCCCCTTTGAAGTTGAACAATGTCAGTTTAGGATTCCCCCTATCCCAAAACTCTGCACACCCCAGGGGAATTAATGACCAAACAAGGACAGGCACATGAGAATTTTAATTACAACATGGCTTGGTTAATAATTTCGGCAGGATAAGAGTCATGGCACCATGGCATAGACGCAGGGGAAGTTACTTACTGCAGTCCGTTGAAAGTGACGCGATAGGTTTCACATGAAAAAACAATATATATGAGAGAAGAAAATGTAGCACGAATCATTCTGGATTTGCCTTAGCAAGATGTCTACCAGTTAGGCATAAGCTATCGTGTGAGCCCAATGCACCACAACTTTTTAAAGGTTTTCAATTCCACCACAACTTTTTTTCTGTCAAAAAAAAAAAAAAAATCCACCAAAAGAATCTGCATTGCTTGACATAAACAAAAAAAAAAAAATCAAGTTTTCTTTTTCTCTGATAGTGTTACAATGAGGAGAGAGCTTTTTTACTAATAATGCACTGCATTACCTTGAGCATGCACAACTTAAATTGATCATACTTGACAGTCTCCAGCTCTAGGAAATCAAACGTTGGATTTTTTATTGCCGAGGGTGGAGTCGTTCCTCAAGTAAAATTTGTTCCCACTACTTTGGAACAAAGTTTATAGTAACTCTTTTCCATCATCTCGAGGATCAAAAGGGTGGTATTACTGTCAGACAAAAGGTGATGAGCATAAACATGGGATTGAATACTTAAGCACTAGATTTCTGTCGGAGAAAGATGGAGAATGGAGACATGGGTTTGATGCAGAATATCTTGGACTCCTGAGAGTTCTTTGAGCGAGTCACAAAAGAGTCAATAAAGACCCATGCAGGTGCAGTACTTGTGATGGAGCATTTCAGTCAGAAAAATGGATACCAATCCAAAGGAACTCTTGAAACTCATCCTCCATGTAGATAACACCAATCTTGGCCCATCCAATTTGGATGAAAATTGAAATCCATGACGTGGAGTACTACCAACCTGCCTATATTGTCCTGTCAATTGCTTAGTTATATAGTCGATCGAGCTTTGTCCTAGCTCGAATGTTTTAATTTCCTTTGCATAGGGAACCATAAGTATTCGGTGGATTTAATCTGTGTTGAGGATGCCATTTTATAAAATTTGGTTTTTAATCCAACCAAGGAATTACCGATTACTTTGTAGCCTGTAAATGATGGTTTTATAATTAATTTATACGTTTTGGAGAAGTGCACTGCACAATGGATAGCAGCCTAGCATTCATCTGTGTCTGCCCCCTTTAACTTCAAGGACGAAAAACAATCTATTTAAAGAAAGAACACGTATTTTGCACCTAAATTATTGAGTTCAGGAGAACATATGAACTTAATTGTCCACCCATATGTCGCATGAGAACAAAGACTTTCCAGCAATTATTTGCGTATAGATGTCTAAAGGACTTTAATCAACTTTCCAGAAAAGCCAATCTTCCCCCTCTCTATGTCTAAGTAGGTTTCTAAGGTTAACAGGCAAACATTAAACACAACAGAAAACCCTTCTCTCTCTCTGCATGCGAGGAAATTCTTTTTCATGCACCATCTGCTTTATTTCTACAATGGACAAGGACAATAATGACGGTATCGCTTCTCAAATTGGTCTATCGTTCCTCCTAATGACCAACTTCTTGGCAATTTCAACACCACATTAATTCATGAAGATACAGGAAATGCAACTATATATACGTGCCCCGTAATGCCTAGAGGCATCTGTTTCCCATTGTTTTTTTTTTTTTGGAAAAGGAAGCCTTATTTAGCGTTACATTACATACTAGCTGCTCTACTTAAAGTTTTGCTTCGATTTAGTGCGCTCATTTTTTTTTATTTTTGGGTAATTTCTGGACTCATGCTCTTTTGTTCTGTTCTGGAAATTATTTGAGTAGACTGTTTTGCATTGCATGTGAAGTGAAGCATTATTATTATGTTTTGAATTCCTAAGTTTGCACATTAACCTTCCCTTTAACTGGAAAGACAGGTAGGTATCCCTCTATTTCCTCAGTTTTTTACATATTCTTCAAAGAGCAAGAGGCTATAACTAGTGGTGGATACCCAGAAAGCGACAAATCAAAAGAATGAATCATTCATTGAAAATGGATTTTTTTTTTAATCGAAACATATATCCACGACATTGAAAATGGATTTATCCGCGTAACACTATAGAGTGTGGATAAATGAATTAAACAATTACATACGATCAGAAAGAATACTCCAAGGATCGATGGGCACTTTTTGTTCAGAGAGGGATGCCCCAGATTTGACCCAATGGCATGTTCGTGGACTGGCCTACTCATATCATCATGTGCCCTCTGATACACTCCCACATGCAAAAGCATGCATTCATGTTCGTCTTCTATGTGCTTCTCTGGAAAAAGATGAGAAAGAATAGACTTTTGAATCAAAGTGCAACCAAAAGCTGACACCTTAGATTGAAACGGCCCGACCCGTATTTACCATACATAGTAAACACGTGCCGGAACTGTAACGACCAGACCAAACAAAACCTAACATATAATGTATACAACAGAAAACCGGCTTAACAGCAAATAACAAAAGTACGCCTGGCCCAACAGTCCAACATCATAAACAAGTCACCCGAACCCCGGGAGCATCAACAATAACACAACCGGCCCAAGGCCCAACAATAACAATAAACAGCACAGTGGAAGACTTAATAACTCACAAAGACACTGTATGGGACACTGATGCAAACTAATGGATCCGAGTCCTGTCCAAGGGATAACGTCGCAGCCTGTCTGGAATGCATCATACCTGAACCACAAATAACTCAACCTACGGGATGAAAGCCCGCAGGTGAGGGGTGAGTCCGAAGTGTCCACCGGGTAAAACCCATAAGCAAATATATATATACAAGCAACCGTAAATTCCCAAGTCACATCACCAACAATTAACTAAGGTTCTCACGAACCTTAAATACACACTTGTGATCCTAGACACGCTATTCTAATTTTATTATCAGGGCCCCTATCACAAGTTAAATGATTGCCGTCGCCTGGTAGTCAAGCTAACTAGCCCATGGACCCCGCCCTGGTACCTCCACGTATAACTGGCACAGACAGGGAGCAGACCCCAAGCACACTCTCCCCCAACGCCTAAAGATAATAATTGGTACAGACAGGGAGCAGACCCCAAGCACACTCTCCCCCAGCACCATAAAAATAAGACTACCATCTGGCTGTTCCAACATTTAACTGTGACTTACTAGACGTCTAAGTGTTTCTATTTTATTAATATTACCATTTTAGTCTTGATACCACAATACTGTTAACCAACCATCAACTCATTATCCCGAGTAGGCTCGCAGCCTCTCCGCTCGTCCGGATATTAATCAATACCACTTAACCATCAGATTCCACATAATAATGTTTCGGTACTCAAATCACGTCAATCTCACAGACAACAACAACAACGGTAAATTTATCATCACTAACATCATCAACATCAACAACAATCAACACTTATCACAACAACCATTCACAACCACAAGTATAGTATCATATCAGCAAACATAACACACAGCGAATAAACAGCAACTTGATATCACCGGGCAGTATATAAATATTTACTTAACCTCACCTTGGCCTGTTACTTAACTCTGAAGATCCTCAACCGGTTCCAAAGCCGATTCCACAGGAACTGCTCGACATCGTCTCCTATATAACAAATAATAAATGCACACATAAGATGCACATAATAGGTATGCTACGATGCCATAAATTTTAAATTATACCCCCCTTGGTTATACGTCCCGGTTATATTTCATAAGATTATCTTTAATCATTTTTAAATCTTTTTCGAAAATAAAATATATCGTACGTATATCCGATTATTACTTTGGTATTTAACACTTTAATTGAAACTCTTTCCAAAATATTTTTATGAAGATATTTATCATTTTTCAAAATTTATAATCATCATAAAATACTTTTCATGGGATATATATATGTACATATATATACATTTTCAAAATTATTTACGTATAATAGTTATACTTTTCCAAAAATATAATTACTATAACATAATTCCCTGAAAATATAACGTATGCTTATACTCTCCCCTGGTTATTCCCATTATCATAATTCATCATTTAATTACATAGGCTGGAAATATTTTACTATAATTATATCCGGTTATTATTCCGGTATTTAATACTTTGATAATACCCTTTTCAAATTATTTTCCTCAAAATAATTATTTACCATACATATATATTTTTCCCAAAGTATTATTTCCATGAATATAATCCTTATTAACATTATTATTATTTTCCTCCATTTAATTTCTGTCCAGAACTATTATTTATCATTTTTCAGAATTATTATCTTTTAAAATATAACTACCATAAAATAATTTTCCAAAAATAATGGTAACATATATATATATTTCTTAAAATATTCTCACCAGAATTACTTACCATAATATAATTTTCTTGGAAATTATGCATGTACTTATTCATAATATATCAAGAGTATTTACCATATAATAATTTCAAAGGTAATAATTCATATTATAATTACCTCAACCTTTCAAAATACCACAATTTATACCTCCCATAATATAATCATATATTCCCCAAAATATATTTTTTTCCAGAAGTTTATATATATCATTTATTTTCTTTTTCTTTTTTTTTTAATGAACTGGGCCAGCCCAAAATAATCTGGGCCAACCCAGAACCAAAGGCCAATAGGACCAACCCAGGACCAAAGCTTCAGGCCCAAGCCAGCGGGTTAACCCAACCAGACAAGCCCAAGGCTCCAACCCTACAGACCCAAACAACCCAGCCGGGTCAACCCACGACCCGCGATAGGGACAGGTCGACCCGCGACCCACACACACACACCGGTCTGCAACCGAGCTCACCTAGCGGGCGGCGGCGCGGTGGCGGACGTGACACGGCGAGGCAGAAGCGCGGGGCGACGCGCGGTGGGTGCGATGTCGCGAGGAGACGCGGCGGGAGAGGGAAGCCGGCGGCGAGGAAGGAGAACGCGGGGGAAGGGATGGATCTGGGCGGCTCTGCTCGTCGAGTCCGGCGGCGGCGATGTGAAGAAACCCGTGGAGTGCGTCGACGACAAGCAGCAGCAGGAAGGTGGAGAGGATGGCGCGACGTCGATGGCGGCTCGGTAGCTTTGGATGGTGGCCGGGTTGTGTAGAGGAGAAAAGGAGATGGTGGTGGCGGTGAAGGGTGGTGCACGGGCGGCGGCAGTTCCTCTTTTTCCCTTTGTTTTTTTTCTGTTTCTTTTCTTCTCTTTTATGTTTTCTTTTCTGGTATTGGTTTTGCACTGATGGTTTTGTGGGTGAGTTGAAGTGTGTGTTTTCGGAGGTGAAGTTTTGCAGGAGAAAAGATGGTGTGTTGCAGGTGATGATTTGCAGGAGGAAGGATGGTGAAGCTGGGTTGTTGTGGTGTAATTGAGAGCTGAAGAAAACACGGGAAAGAAAACATGCAGGGTCACGGGTTTCACAGGAGGAAACAAAAGTTCACGTGCATACAGGAGAAGGCGGCTGCGTAATTCAATTATGCAGCCGTGTCCCGTCCGAACCAGAAAAAAACTGATACACCCACTTAATTATTTTCCGGTGTGATTTTTATGAGGATTCCGGGACCCAAAAAATACCAACTTAGGTCCGAAAAATCCACGGAAAAATCCCGAGCGCGGGAAAAACCTTGGTTTCGAAAAACGACACTCGATTTACCTTGAATTAATTACCCAATATTAATTCATTTGGTAAATCACTGTATAACGACTTTTACAGTCCCGATAAAAATCCAGATTTTTACCCGGGCTGTTACATTCTACCCACCTTGAAAAAAAAAATTTCGTCCCCGAAATTCCGTCGTCTTATCTGTGGGTCCTACCACGATAAGCTTCTGGTACACTCTTCTAGGTGTCCAAACTCAACGCGAGATACCGCTTATACCCTTAAGCGACATCTCCTCCGCTTATATAAACCGATCCTCATGACTGGCAAACTCACACACAGCCATGAACTCTCCACTGAGAACAAGAACCACTTCTGACTCAGAGGATAACAGCTACATCGGTGGTACTACTTTCCCGACAAGCTCTGTTGAAGGACCTCCCAAGAAGCGGTTCAAGACGAACATCGTCGGTCTGAAAGAACACATGGTCTTCTCCAGCAAACGGCGGAAGAAGCGTGCTGGCAAAGAAGCTAATGATTGGAAGGGCAAAGCAACGGCTGAAAGCAGCACTCCGCAGCAGACACTGACGCAGCTGAACGTCTCACTGAGGAAGGTCAGCTCGGCGGTGATGCAGATAGAACAGGCGTGTGCGGAACTCTTTCCCCACGTCAAAAAACATCCAAAAACTTGTAAAAAACCTTGAGAAGCAAGTAACTCCTTAGAGTACTTCTTCTCCGTTGTAAAACTGTTATGAAATAAATAAACAAGCTTTCTTTTTAAATCAAAACTCTTATGTTACGAATCTCCTGTTAAGATATGAAAACTCATGTTTAACAGAAAAGCAAAATATTTAAAGCAAAACAAAACCATCAAGAAGGAAAATAAAATCAAACATAAAGATGTTAAAAACAGGACCAACAAAAGAAAGTAAAACCAATATAAGAAATTAAAATCAAAACAAAACTCGTTTAACAAAACCAAAACATAAAAAAGTTAAAACAAAAACATATTTTCATATTCGGCGCTCTAAATCAGTCGTAAACATCCTCGATCCCGAGAAACGTATCATGCACAGCTAACGGTGACGTCGATTCCCTCGTGAAAAAGACGTCCGTTAACTGGCAAGGTGATGATGACGTCACAAACACGTGTCGATCCACTGAAAGAGTCGGCAATCATTTATTCATAAACTCCACACGAGCGAAAACGTCTTTCGGGATTCGTATACCCTCCATGATGTCCAAACAGGTGTAACCTTGTCGACATGCACTCTGCTTGAGGTATGGTCTCATCAGTCTAGCCCCAACGGTCACGGATGCATGTGATAAAAGATGCAGGAAAATATAGGAAAAACCATAAAGAAACGCCAAGGTAGCCAGGGCGATAGAAAATTGCGAGTTGGAAGTGAGCTGAAAAACACTTGCATTTGTAGCCCGAAAAACATATAAAGTGATGAAGTAATAAATGAGGCAATGGAAAAATTTTCAAAAAGCAACATCTTGAAGAATGGAAACGGTTCGGAGTTTTGTGAAGGGAATCTTCTTTTTCCATCACCGAAAAATCCTTTAGACTTTCCCGGGGATAGGTGGGTCTAAACTTTGAAAAACAAAACGGTAATCACGCTCCCCATAAGAGTATAAAAGACGGGGTGGCGAGGTGCAAATCATCAGAAGCATTTTGAAAGAGAGTTTTGTATCACGTTTAGAAAAATAAACACAAACACGTTCAGTAAAGACACAAAATCGCCAAGTCAGAATGCCTCCTCCATCATCTGTCTTTTTCATCGAAGGTGCCAACCTAGGTAGAAGAAACCGGCTGGCCTATAGCATGATCAACGAGTGTCCAGAGGAACTACCGAACGAGCTCGACAGAATGCCTCGTCTGGTCTTCGTCGACGAACTCTACTCCTCCAGATTCTTCGTCACTCCCATGGAAGAGACGTTCTTCCTTGAGGACCAAGGCACCCTGAGGACCTCCTTCTACGGCTCGAAAAATTCCGTCATGTTTTTCATTTCTGAAAGACTTCAGGAATTCAACCTAGAGCCCACTTGCCATTTCCTGGACCAAGGCACCTACTACCAGCTCTCAATGACGGCCCAGAGCATGCCCAGAGTCACTCGGTTACCAACAACTTGGCCAAAGGCCCGACTGCTAGTGTGGAACTGCAGAGGAGTCGCTAGGCGTTCCCAGGAGTTCTCGCGTACCCTGAGGGACCTGAAGAACCAGTACAAGCCCAACATGGTTCTTCTCACGGAGACCCAGTGGCAGCCTGAAGACGATCACGGTGTCATCCCGCTTCGGATCCCTGCAGCAAACCGGTTCGAGCTTCCTGGCCAGGACAACAGGGGCGGCATGTGGTTCTCGTGGAACGACATCATCAGGGTCAACATTAACAATGACCCCAATAGCTTCATGGTCAACGTTGTTCCGAGAAGATGAATGTATTTTTTTATATAAATTATCAATGTAATGTTAATGTTTTTAGTAATATTAATAATATTTATGTTTCCGCTTATTTAAGGCATCATTACCTCTTATGTGTATGTTCTGCGACAGCTGGCGTCCCTTGACTGGATCCATAATGCACTAATTAAAATGATACAAAATAATAAACAAATGGAGCAAACTATGCAAACAAGAACAACAACCACACAAGGACTACCCAACAAGACCTAACGCCCGCTCCGCTACCAAAATGAAACGCCCCGACCCGTATTTACCATACATAGTAAACACGTGCCGAAACTATAAACAAAGCCCAGCATACAGTGTATACAACAGAAAACCGGCTTAACAGCAAATAACAAAAGTACGCCTGGCCCAACAATCCAACATCATAAACAAGTCACCCGAACCCCGGGAGCATCAACAATAACACAACCGGCCTAAGGCCCAACAATAGCAATAAACAGCACAACGGAAGACTTAATAACTCACAAAGACACTGTATGGGACACTGATGCAAACTAATGGATCCGAGTCCTGTCCAAGGGAAAACGTCGCAGCCTGTCTGGAATGCATCATACCTGAACCACAAATAACTCAACCTACAGGATGAAAGCCCGCAGGTGAGGGGTGAGTCCGAAGTGCCCACCGGGTAAAACCCATAAGCAAATATACATATACAAGCAACCGTAAATTCCCAAGTCACATCACCAGCAATTAACTAAGGTTCTCACGAACCTTAAATACACACTTGTGATCCTAGACACGCTATTCCAATTTTATTATCAAGGCCCCTATCACAAGTTAAATGATGGCCGTCGCCTGGTAGTCAAGCTAGCTAGCCCGTGGACCCCGCCCTGTACCTCCACGTATAACTGGCACAGACAGGGAGCAGACCCCAAGCACACTCTCCCCCAGCACCATAAAAATAAGACTACCATCTGGCTGTTCCAACATTTAACTGTGACTTACTAGATGTCTAAGTGTTTCTATTTTATTAATATTACCATTTTAGTCTTGATACCACAATACTGTTAACCAACCATCAACTCATTATTCCGAGCAGGCTCGCAGCCCATCCGCTCGTCCGGATAATAATCAATACCACTTAACCATCAGATTCCACATAATAGTGTTTCGGTACTCAAATCACGTCAATCTCACAGAGAACAACAACAACGGTAAATTTATCATCACTAACATCATCAACAACAATCAACACTTATCACAACAGCCATTCACAACCACAAGTATAGTATCATATCAGCAAACATCACACGCAGTGAATAAACAGCAACTTGATATCACGGGCAGTATATAAATATTTACTTAACCTCACCTTGGCTTGTTACTTAACTCTGAAGATCCTCAACCGGTTCCAAAGCCGGTTCCACAGGAACTGCTCGACATTGTCTCCTATATAACAAATAATAAATGCACACATAAGATGCACATAATAGGTATGCTATGATGCCATAAATTTTAAATTAAACCCCCCTTGGTTGTACGTCCCGGTTATATTTCATAAGATTATCTTTAATCATTTTTAAATCTTTTTCGAAAATAAAATATATCGTACGTATATCCGATTATTACTTTGGTCTTTAACACTTTAATTAAAACTCTTTCCAAAATATTTTTATGAAAATATTTATCATTTTTCAAAATTTATAGTCATCATAAAATACTTTTCGTGGGATATATATATATATATATATATATATATATACATACATGTATATACATTTTCAAAATTATTTACGTAAAATAGTTATACTTTTCCAAAAATATAATTACTATAACATAATTCCCTGAAAATATAACGTATGCTTATATTCTCCCCAGGTTATTCCCATTATCATAATTCATCATTTAATTATATAGGCCGGAAATATTTTTCTATAATTATATCCAGTTATTATTCCGGTATTTAATACTTTGATAATACCCTTTCCAAATTATTTTCCTCAAAATAATTTTTTACCATATATATATATATTTTTCCCAAAGTATTATTTCCATGAATATAATCCTTATTAACATTATTATTATTTTCCTCCATTTAATTTCTGTCCAGAACTATTATTTATCATTTTTCAGAATTATTCTCTTTTAAAATATAACTACCATAAAATAATTTTTCCAAAAATAATGGTAACATATATATATATATTTCTTAAAATATTCTCACCAGAATTACTTACCATAATATAATTTTTTTGGAAATTATGCATGTACTTATTCATAATATATCAAGAGTATTTACCATATAATAATTTCAAAGGCAATAATTCATATTATAATTACCTCAACCTTTCAAAATACCACAATTTATACTTCCAATAATATAATCATATATTCCCCAAAATATATTTTTTTTCCAGAAGTTTATATATATCATTTATTTTCTTTTTCTTCTTTTTCTTTTTTTAATGATTTGGGCCAGCCCAAAATAATCTGGGCCAACCCAGAACCAAAGGCCAAGAGGACCAACCCAGGACCAAAGCTTCAGGCCCAAGCCCGCGGGTTAACCCAACCAGACAAGCCCAACACTCCAACCCTACAGACCCAAACAACCCACCCGGGTCAACCCAAGACCCGCGATAGGGACGGGTCGACCCGCGACCCACACACACACACACCGGCCTGCAACCGAGCTCACCTAGCGGGAGGCGGCGCGGTGGCGGACGTGACACGACGAGGCAGAAGCTCGGGGCGACGCTCGGTGGGTGCGATGTCGCGAGGAGACGCGGCGGGAGAGGGAAGCCGGCGGCGAGGAAGGAGAACGCGGAGGAAGGGATGGATCTGGGCGGCTCTGCTCGTCGGGTCCGGCGGCGGCGATGTAAAGAAACCCGTGGAGTGCTTCGGCGACAAGCAGCACCTGGAAGGTGAAAAGGATGGCGCGATGTCGATGACAGCTCGGTAGCTTTGGATGGTGGCCGGGTTGTGTAGAGGAGAAAAGGAGATGGTGGTGGCGGTAAAGGGTGGGCGGTGGCAGTTCCTCTTTTTCCCTTTATTTTTTTCTCTTTTTTTTTTCTGTTACTTTTCTTCTCTTTTCTGTTTTCTTTTCTTGTATTGGTTTTGTACTGATGGTTTTGTGGGTGAGTTGAAGTGTGTGTTTTTGGAGGTGAAGTTTTGCAGGAGAAAAGATGGTGTGTTGCAAGTGATGATTTGCAGGAGGAAGGATGGTGAAGCTGGGTGGTTATGGTGTAATTGAGAGCTGAAGAAAACACAGGAAAGAAAACATGCAGGGTCACGGGTGTCACAGGAGGAAACAAAAGTTCACGTGCATACAGGAGAAGGCGGCTGCGTAATTCAATTATGCAGCCGTGTACCGTCCGGACCAGAAAATAACTGATACACCCACTTAATTATTTTCCGGTGTGATTTTTCTGAGGATTCCGGGACCCCAAAAAATACCAACTTAGGTCCGAAAAATCCACGGAAAAATTCCGAGCGCGGGAAAAACCTCGGCTTCGAAAAACGACACTCGATTTACCTTGAATTAATTACTTAAGATTAATTCATTCGGTAAATCACTGTATAACGACTTTTACAGTCCCGGTAAAAATCCAAATTTTTACCCGGGCTGTTACATAGATATTCTGATTAGGTGTGACGTTGAAAAATGCAACCCTTCGTCTTGGTAGTACTTGTGATTTCAATTATGCTTGTATTCTCATTAGGTGTGAAGTTCAAACTAAATTTTTCTGATAGTAGGGAGATTCTTTAGATGAGTTTTTCCATTTGAGAGAAATTTGAAGTATCTATTTAAGTTGAATCAGGTTTAGAAATAAGCATTGTAAGTTTTGGTATTAATTTGGTTTATGGAACACGATAGTAGAAGGAAGATAATTTGAAGTGGTAAAACTTAATTTATACGTTGTTATTATCATGACACAAAGAAGCACGTTCCTCATATACGAATTCGTTAATTTTCCAAAAAAAAGTGCATATTTAAAGCAACTAGTTTTTTTCCAAGGTTATTAATCCTGGCCCGGCCATTGACCCGTTTCAGTGGCCGGGTCGCAGTTTTGGAGGTTAACCGCGGTTCAATCGGGGCTGACCGTTATTGATATTAATAGTAAAAATATAGAATTTTTTAACAAAAGGTCCAACCAAAGGTCTGATTATGGTCTGACCATGATAAAATTTCGAATTTTTTGAATTTTAACCCCCCAAAAAAACCGAGAATGGGTCATTAAACCCCAAAAACCAAGAGAACCCGTCATGACCCGGACGGTTTTTTGAAGGGTACAAACCGGAGTGGCAAAAAACCCGAAATTGTCTCTGGGTCACAGTACCCCTGTTCAACCGGCCGGGCCGGTGTGGGTTTGACAACATTGGTTTTTTGTCTGCACCTGGCATAGTATTATTTTTTAAAAAATCACTTAGTAGTATTAATTTTAATCTTGAAAAGAATTTATATATAAAATTTGGGCAGACGGATATGCATTATTTAGAATTAATTTATGTAGTGAAATATAAATTTATACGATCAATTATTACTAATGATATTTTTTAATCCTTTGATATTATGAATTACATAATTTTAATTATTAAATTATATTATTAATATATGATATTATTAAATTATGTTATTATTTATTATTATTATTCATTTTTGTGTATGAATTCTTATGATAATACTTTTTTCCCTTATTATTTTTTTGTAATTTTTTTGACTACTCTCTTCCCCTCTCTCCATAATTCTTCTTGATAATAAATTACAAGCAAATATTTCATGAGCTCTTGTTGTTATTCTTTAAGGTAAATGTTATTTTTGTTCATGATTTTCAGCTGTATTTGTTCATTTCTTTGCAATTGTTGAGAAAATATAAATAAATGCATTATTTATAATTATTTTATGCAGTAAAATAGGAATTTATTAATCAATTATTGTTAATAATATTTGTTAATTAATTAATATTCTTAATTAAATTATTTTAATTATTAAATTATATTATCAATAAAGGATATCATAAAATTATATTATTATTCATTTTCGTGGTTGTTGTTCCTATGATAATTATTTTATGTTATTATTTTTTTTCGTAGTCATTGTTCTTGTTTGTAGTTTTTGTTGACTACTCGACTCTTCTTCTCCATAATTCTTCCTGATAATTAATTACAAAGACATATTTTATGAGCTTTTGTGATTATTCTTCTTCATGATTCTTCTTTTGGGAAAACGCTATTTTTGCTCATGGTTTTTTGCTGAATTTTCTTCTATTCTTTTCATAGTTTTATTATTTTCAATAATTATTGTTCTTCGTAATTTTTGATTATTTTTTATAAAATATGAATAAATGCTTATATATTAGTCATTATCTTTACAAAGACTTATATATATATATAATGTACACAAAGATTTAATGAAGACAAAAAAATTATTTAGATCATTTTAATGGGAATCTCATAGTCAATTTTGGGATGAATTCCTCCCATAAAAGTTTGATCCAGCTACTTCATGGGAGGTAAAAAAGTTTTTTATGTCCTTCTACTTAATTAATTTTGCATTTGTTATCCCTCTTCTTTCATTTTCACTCATGTTGTCCCTCAAGTTCTGTTTTACCGGGACACAATGTCCTTTTTACACCTTATAGCCGGTAATTTGCTGTGGTGTTGACACGTGTTCCGTGGGCCATTGGCCTACCTATTTATTTATTCTTTTTCACCTTTTTTATTTTCAAATTTTAATTTCTAAAAACATTAATAAATTAAATAAATCTTTTTTATTAAAATGACATCATTTTCACCCACTTCTCTTGATTACACATGCCCTTGGGGCTTCTTCTCTTTCAACACAACATGAGCAAAACGCCGTCGCCGTTCAATACAACATGAACAAGACGCCGCCATGTCGCCTTGGGACTGCTCCTCTTCATCTCCGAGCACGAAAGCTTGGCCAATACTTTAAGAAGTTTCTTTGTCTCAAAGCAAAAACACCCACCACGAAAGCCACCGCCTCTACTCAACCGCTCGTGTGCTTGAGCAACTCCACCAGCCGCGCTGCAAAAGTTACCGTCAAACAACGAGTTTCTATTGGTCTTCTCTGGCGATCCTTGCTTCATTAATTTGCAACTGAAAGCAGCAACTCTACTCGGCGATCTGGCCAGAGATCTTCCTCCACTCCTCCGGTTGCTCGCTGGCAACTGTGAGGGATGTTTCCCGTAGAGATGGCGTTGCTCTTGGAATTATCATGGTTGTTGTTGTTGTTGTTTTCTTGGAGACAAACAAGGCAGGGAAGAAACGACAACCAAATCTATGGTTAGGGAGTGGTTTTGAGTGTGATTATGAAGGGGATCTTGAGAACTATTTTTTTTTCCCAATAGGTAACGCATTTTAGGCGAAACCAAAAAGCAAAAAGGTTATAGCAAAATAAAGCATGAAAGGGAAATAAGTGATAGATTTTAATTGTATTTATTACTATTATTTAATTGTATTTATTATTTAGTAATCATTATTTTCTAATAAAGGTCTTAAGAAATTAAATTTTGACAACAAAAGGGTGAAAAAGAATAAATAAATAGAAAGTCTGTGGGTCCCACAGGACACTTGTCTATATTACAATAAATCACCGTCTATAGGAGGTGAAAAGGACAATGTGTCCCAGTAAAACTGGACTTAAGGGACAATGTGAGTGATAATAAAGGAAGAAGGACAACAAATGCAAAATTAATTAAGTGGAGGGACAAAAAAAACTTTTTTACCCTTCATGGGAATAATCCATCATCCTTAATGGGTCAATTGCTTTCATGGAAATTTTTTTACAAAAGAAAAAACTAACACCATTGGGCTTAATTAGAAAACAGCTGCTCTTTGTCCCGATAAGGGAAGCATGCAACACCTTTGCAGTGTGCAAGTAGATGAAATAAATTCAATTCATTAACCATTTATAATTTGAATTCATTAGAAAACCAATTCCTAGTACAATTTTTAATAAAAGTAATTGAATTTAATTATAATGTTTGGTATAACTCAAATTATGAATTGAATAATTAAAATTACTTAAGTTATAGGGATATTTTTGTCATTTAGACATACTAATACTTGGCCATGGAGGGATAAAGTTTCGAATCCAACTCATTGTGATTTGAAATATTGACTAAATATTGGTTCTTATATCATCCATGGCAATTGATTTGTTTTGGTATAGGAAAGACGAACCGCCTAGCATATCATCACCAAAATACACATGGACTATATAGAATTTTACAAGGTGTTGATTTATAATACATCAAGAATAAGGTCATTTAATTCTTATCACTTTTATTCAAAAATTTTAAGTACACCATATTGTTAGTTAAGATGCTCAATGAAAGCAAAAATAAATACTAGAGGAGGTTTATCTACAAGGAGACAAGAGAATAAACTCTATGCGGAAAGCCATGTATTATTCACATGTAGTTACATAGTAAAAGTAGGGATGCCAAACCTGCCAAAAAAATCAGGAAAAGGAAATTCGTTAATATCTTTTAAAAAAGTGCATATTTAAGCAATTAAAAGATATATTATTATTTCATAACATTAAATAAATAGTTTATCTTTTTATAACAAATTAGATCATTTTAATGGGATATCTCATAGTCAATCTTTGGGATTGAACCCTCCCATAAAAGTTTGATCCAGCTACTCTATGAGATTAATCCATCCTTAATGAGTTAATT
>JAKUCV010000698.1:0-37344 GCA_028386065.3 Turnera subulata
TCTCCACCACTTAATGGATATTGGTCAAGAGTCTAATCACCTGATTAACAGGAAAGAGACCCACAATCTCACAACCTAAGAGCTCTTTGTATGTCTTGAGATATTTTCTCAGTGTGAGTTTTCCAGAGAGAAAAAGAAGACTAAGGTAAACAGTATTTCCTCTGTCTACTATTACGTCTAACTCAGTCTACTTTTAAAATGAGAGATCACCCCTTTTAAAACTCTAATGATAGGATAACCACCCACATAGGGATATTAGTTGCTGATTTTTAGCAACCAACATATCCACTCACTAGAATAGCCGTTATCACTCCCATAACCTGTAAAGGATAATGGGCTGGCCCATTAAGTCCAACATGGGTGTTAAAATAACCCATAAGACAATACCTTCGTATCTTTTCCAGTATCTGTCTCAATCCTCCTCTCTTCTTGTCTTAAATTAAAACACCATAAAAACACTCCTATATATGATGTCTCTCTCCTTTTTCTCTTATACCTTCTTCTTTTATTATACTACGTAATAATCTAATCAATCTCTAAAACCTCTCTTATAACTTCCATTTATTATTACTTGTGAGTTATATATATGCTGGGCATTCGTTTTGGTTGGCCAAAACAATAACGTTAATGGAGTTGTAGTGTCAACCAATCCAATACCAACTTCTTTAAAATCCTTCCAGTTTATGTCATATCCTTCAAAACTACTCAAAGTTACAATTTTTGAGTTCTAAAACACCATTGAAAAAGGTAATTTCTTGAAAATGCCTTCTGCTCTAGAAACGGACTTGGAGCAAGCCGCCCACCGGCGCTCCGGCGCCGGGAGTGACGTCAGCTCCTTCTCCGACGCGGATGATGGGTCCTGCTACTCTCAGTTCTACTCCACGGCTGGCGGGTCCTATGACGACCACAGCATCTCGTGTGTGTCTGATGCTGATGAGGAGATTGTGGACGGCGGTGGAGTTTTGGATGAGGATGATTCTAGTAGGAGGGCGTCTTCGGCGTCTGACTGTTCGGTGGAGGTGGTGATTGTGAGTGGGGTGCCGGAGATAAAGGTGCATTTGGCTAAGGCGGAGAGAGATTGTAGGATTTGTCATCTGGGTTTGGAAAGTAATAGTCATGAATCCGGGATTCCAATTGAACTGGGTTGCTCCTGTAAGGATGATTTGGCTGCTGCTCATAAACAGTGCGCCGAGACTTGGTTCAAGATCAGAGGAAACAAGTAAGTGTTTCAATTCCAGTGTCTTGTTTGTTAGTGTTATTTTAAAGTATTGTTGTTTCTATTATTGTAATGGAGCTTACTTGGTCTACGCTTGATTTTTTCTTTCTAATTTCTATTGAGGTAAATGGTAATCCCAGTTTCTGGTGCTTCTCAGCATCATCTAGTTTTGCGTGTTTCTTGAATGCCAATTTATGCTTAAGCGAGATTTCTTGTTCACGGTTAGAGTTCTTAGTTATTGTCTGTAGCTGGAAATTTGGAGAGGTTCCTCAACTTGAAGGACTAGCATCATAATTACTCGCAAAGAGTAGAGAAGAAAAATTGATCTATTAGGAAATCTTTTAGATTGAATCATGGTATCATTAGTTTGAGACACATGAAGTAGGATAGGGAATGTTAAGGATTATGATCAAAGAAAGGGAAAGTTGGAAGACGATTGCGTTTGTTAAACATGTTGATGGAGGGAAAAGGTAAAGCATAAAGCATTATGACAGAAGTCCAGCTGGAATGTCTATCTGTGCCGACAAATCAAGGCCAACCTAGCCTTTTAGTAAATTGTAGGAATCTCAATATTGCTTTTTCCTGATTGTGTTTCGTTTAATGAAAGCGGAGATTTGACTCCTTATTGGTTTATACATTTCTTTTATGCAAGATTACTGTTTTGCAAGTGCGCCACTTATATTTCTATAATTTGGAAAATGCTTGATCGCCTGACTCCCTGTTCGTCTAATATGTGTGCTGACGAAGGATAAAGTTTAGTATCATAAGATACCGCACGATGGACACAAATTTCCTGACGGCTGTGAATCTTATGACTTTTGGCACATTGTGCCGCCTTAGTTCTACCCATACCACACATGCACGTATTTCTTGTGGATAAGACCTTGGTTAATGCCACAAACCTAGTGTGATGGAACACCTGATGCCAATTGCCATGCATTCTATTAGTATCTTTCTTACCATGTGTGTGCAGTATCAGATTGTGTACTGTTTTAACGAAAATGGACCAGAGCAGTATTGGTAGTGTGTGCTTTATGTGAAAATAAATTATAAGTTCGAAATTGGCCTATAAATGCGAAAATTCAATTGTAACTAGGGATTTTTTCTTTCTCATTATAGGCTCTTGGAAATTCTTTAATGTGAGATCATTAGGAAATAAATAAATTGTGTCCAAGAAAATTATCAATGAAAGTTGGTATTGCAAAAGCTGAAAATTTCTGCAGGTTGATGATGTTGACAGTATGATGCATCATTTCTAATAGTTGTGGCAGCGAATGACATATCAATCATGTAGAGATTTAGTGGTGGATTTGCTAGCTTCTTTTAGTTGTACTGTCCTCAGATGTGTCTTACTTATGGACATATTGGATCCACATACTTCTCTTAGCCTTATCTGTATTTCCTTTACATGATTTCCAGACCCTGTTCCAGCCTAGTCTTTTATGCAGACTGACTTTTCATTGTTCCCTTCCCAGTTTCTGGAAATCAAATGTAGTGGTGGATGTTTCCATATGATCCTTAAGATTCTTCCTCTTGTTAAGTATGCAAGATTTGCGAGCCATGATCTTCTTTTTTGTTAATTTCCCCATTGATAATCTTTTACCTCTTGTTTCTGATCGATTTCATTTTGCTGTCGCAGTAGCTGTTCAATGGTTGCATAAATGCATATGACATGAGCCATAACCCCTACCCAAGAATAAGTAAATCTGTACCTATTTTATTTGTTTCTTACTTTCTGAAATTGTCACTCCGTACCAAGCATAGCAATGTGGAGAAATAAGTCGCAGAGAATAATTTGGCATGAAATGAGCAATTCAGAGAAGCTAATTAATGTTTATTGAGAATTCTCATTGCTCGGCACATCATTCTGTAAATGTCTTCTATGGTAATCTTAGATCTAGCATATTCCATCAAGATACACTAACCCCTGTTTTCATTCATCAAGGGAAATCAGTCCCATTTACAATTTACTATTACTTATCCTTTATATACTTAATTTGGCTTTCCTTCTATTGATCAGGACATGTGAGATTTGTCATTCCATAGCCCGCAATGTGGTAGGAGCAAATGATATGGAGTCACTAGAGCAGTCAAATGACACAAACAATGCCACTACAACTGCTGTATCAGCGTCAGTTCCACACACAGAAAATCGAAGCTTCTGGCAAGGCCACCGTTTCCTGAATTTTCTCCTTGCTTGTGTGGTATTTGCATTTGTCATATCATGGCTCTTTCACTTCAATGTCCCCTCCTCATGAATGATAGTAAAGAGAAACAAAAGAAATAACAATAGATCCAAAAATGTCAAGCAAAAGAAATAAGAAAAAGAATCCTTCCAGAAGAGCCTGCTGGAATTGTTGCCACCACCATTAGAATGATTGGATACTCTTCTGTTGTACAAAGATAGAATGGGGCATGGCCTCGGGAGGTTTTGGAGGTAGCATCAAGGTCCTTATTTCTCCCCATCACAGGCAGGCAGGCATAGATTGTTTCTCAAATCTATAGAATTACACAAGTCTGAGTTGGAAAAAATTGTTTAAAGCATTTGGATCTTGGAGTGCTTGGGTTGGCGATTGTACTCCAGTGATTTTTTTGATAGGCAAACACTTGTGTTCCGTAGTTTTTATTCGCTAGTAGCAATAAAGTTGTGAGTCCCACTTAATGTTGACGTCTTTTTGCATCTTTTTCTTTTTATGGTATGTCTTGTTTTTTCTGTTCACCAATACCAACGGCCCAATTTGAGTCCGGGGGGGTGTCGCTCTCCTTGTAGCAAAAGAAGCAAATTGGTTCAGCTGGTAAAGTTTGATTCGTGTTGCCTAGCCATCTCAAAATTATTATCTGCATCATTGACATGTCTTTATACTGGGATCGGATGGCATTTCCTCCTAAGGCAAACCTCACTTTACCCCTTGGCTTCATGAGCATATTTAAGATATCGACAAATTATTTAGGATCCGTCAGTTACAACTGCCTTTTGCTTTTGTAGACAATGACTTGTGTTTAACTTGAGCTTCCATCTTGAAAATGTGTTCCATTGCCTACCCCAAAGTTTTTGCCAAATATATCTATAGGTTGTAGCTTAAGTAATGCTGAGGTTTTCTTCAGACTTGAAGGTCTCAACTCAAGTCTTAACTGTAGCCTGTAAAACCAAAAAAAAAAAAAAAAGAAACTTGACCTTTTGGAAACATAATTCTACAGTTCAGATGAACATGCGGTTGATATCCACATTGCATGTGATTAAAAATTATTCATTCGCAAGTTAGTAGGATTTATAGGGCAAACATGATTTATCAACACAAGCGACGATTACTTCTGTTGGGAAAACAACAGCTGTTGAAGAATCTTGTAATGTCAACAAAGAGCTCAAAAAGAGGGAGCGACAGATAAGCATACATACAAATGCGGAGAGCCTACACAAAATTATAAAACGGAAGGAATAAAGTTAATAAAGAAAAAGAAAAAAAAGTTGGGGGGCATATACAATTTTTTTCAATTTTTGTTCCTTTTGGCCTCCAAGTTTGTACCGTCTTTGAGGGTTTCTTGTGCATCAGTCTCCATTCCTAGGCTGAAGAGACAAGCTGCTTGAAGGTACGAGGCTGTTGGCCACTCAGGAGACACCACCTGGGCCTGCATTGCATCCCCAAGAGCTTCTTGCGCCATATCATTCATCAAGTAAGATAAGCAACGCCTTGCATACACGGTTGGTGATACCATGGTCCCACCGTCAATGAACTGCATTTGATGCAGAGGTAAAACTTGAGCTCATCACGCAAACTCAAATGAAGTAAGTGTACAAGGTGCAAGGAAAAGTAATCTAAAAAGAAAAGATAAAAGAAGAAAAATATGTAAGGATCAATTCCATAAGAAGCATTTATTAGCCATGATTCTTTGATTCCACTTTCAGTAAAACTAGCCATCACAACTCTGATCTCTCTTGCTTTGCTTTGAAGTATGACACTTCTTATCTAATTCCAGCGCCCTACCACCAATCATTCCAGCACAGTTCTTTGTTCTTGGCAAAATTTACATTATCGACATGTGCATTTGATCACAATATAAAGAAAAAAAGGTCCCTGTCATTATATTAAATGTAAGATGTGAATCTTCTATGGTCACTATTGGTCGTCGGCTACAAGCAAAGCAATAGAAAAATATTGTGGTATAATGCTAAAACCTAGAAATGCTAAATTCTTGGTCACAATGATAAACTTACTTGTGTATAGCAATCAACTGCAGTTGCAAAATCCTTGTTTCTGAATGCGGTATCTCCGTGTTTCTTAGAGTTCAAGGTGTCTTGCATTTGACTGGTCCACATTTGAAAAGAAAGCTGGAATGCAGCACAAGACGATTAGAGCCAAGAGAAAGACAAACATTATAAGTTCACATTACAGATGCAAACATCAAAAGGCCTCCAGTTGTGACCATGTAATGTGGATCTGGCCTGGGCTAGTATTCCAAGATTGTGAGAGAAAATTTGGAAATGTGTAAATTGTATCTGATCCATGGACAGATAGATGGACCAACATCTAGATCAGAGACTATACATATGCCACAGTCAATGGTAAAATGATCAGCATTTGTTGTAATATGCCAATAGGGCTCAGATCCGTTACAAGCATGGCTAGCAATGGAACATGTAATAATTAGTTGAGCATAGTTTTCTGATTGCAATGATAAAACGGAAAGCTGTTTCAATTTGTTTTCTCCACATTACTTGCTTTCCACAAGCCACAATGATTTTATTTTCAGCTTTTAAATATTGTTAAACAGTCAAGAGTGATGAAATAAGTCTGGAGTGGAGAAGATGCAAACCTCATTGGCAACCCCTTCATCATCTTTGTATCCGACCTTCTCCAGTATCTCATGTATGGCAGTTAGATCCAATCTCAAGCATGCCTCACCAAAAGGTGTCAATGCCAAAGGAGCAGACGACGCAGTTTCATGTGGGATGCCCATCAGCACATATGATGGAACCTAACAAAACTCTTAAATGAGAACTAATAGCTTTTCAACAAAAAGATAACTCTGCAAAAACAGGGCAACAGTTTAACAAGAATATGAAGCCTTTGATTCACACGTTGATGAATTCCAAATAAGGTTAAAGTCCAAATGAACTCTAACTTGAGAACTTGTAATGCAATTAACAGTCATCCTACCTCTGTTTCTCTCTGGAGTGACATTAGAGCTGTGACTAGGGTTTTTGCATTTGGCCTCTCACGAGCTTCATACTGCAAACAACGAGAAGCTAACCGCACTAACTCCGTACCATCATCTTTGGAGAAATGGCCCTCCAGAGCAGAATCCATCAACATGAGGAAATTTTTTCCTCGAATCAGGTCAAGTGCCTAAAAGGAAGACATGCACTTATAAGAAAATGTTTTGTAGTATGAATAGATCAAAGAGCATAACAAGACTATTTTAATTGAAGACTCTCAAAGCCGATAATCATCAATTCAAATGTGTTAGACCCAAAAATACTTCAGGAATGGATAATTCTCTGCAAGAAATTTAAATTATGAAGACCACTAAGAATTCTAATTCTAGCTAAAATCCAACAGACTTGAGGTGAAGACCATAAACATTTTGAGGCTTCCCAACCTAGGTGGACACATTTCAGTACATAGGGAAGGTTCTTGTTTCGAGTTTTTGCTGCTGGAAATGACTAATTGGTTATTAGCAGTAGTGCATCTTTTCGGTTCAATTCAAACATGCAGTGTGTTACATCAACTGTGTTAAAGAGCCAGCAGCAAATTTAGTATTGACGAAAGAAGTTCTGCATGCCAGGCAACATTTCAAAATCAACAACAATAATATCACACAACCAATAAACACTCACATGACTTGGAGGAATATGTTTGCCACTCAAAAGATCTAGCAACAGTGTTCCAAAGCTGTAGACTACACTTTCTGGTGTCACTCTACCTGTCAGTAGATACACACTTCTGTCAGGTTTAGCTTCAAAATAAACTGAATGGTAATGAACTTATATCAACAATGATCCAAAACATAATGTGAATACGGACAGATCAGAGTAAGAAGCTACCAATCCACCGATTCACATATCCACGCAAAAGATCATTTGTGGAATTCAAATTTTACCAATCAATCATTCAATCACTCTGACTAATCGTCCTTACCGGTTCTCAAGTATTCCGGAGGAGTAAAAGCCAGATTGGTACTATAGCTTTTGCCATCCCGACTATTCTTCATTAATCCAAAGCAAGATAGCCTGGGGTTGCCATCCTGTCAACCACCAACCATAAAAGTATTAAGCCAAGCAGTCCACAGTATGACCTGCCTAGTACCTTTGTAGCAAAAGCCACATCATACATTATACAATACCTTGTCGAATAAGACCCTGTATGCATTAAGATCATGATATAACGCCCTCCCTTTACTGCTACAATATTCCAAAGCTTGCGCCAAATACAAAGCCACCCTCAACCTCATAGCCCATTTCATCGGCTGGCTTTCCCCTGTCTCATTCCAGATTCCCCAGATTACTTAAAAACCACAACAGGACTTGAAAATTGTTTCTGTATTTTAGTAAAAATCAAACACATGCAGGGGATCCAAACCCAGGTCCGGGTCAAAAAGCAAAACAAAGACTAGGCTATGAGTTTAGTAATTCGTAAACCACTAACCGCCACTTAAACGGTTACTAATACTAACTATAGGAATTATTGAAAGTGGTTTGACTAAAAAACTTGTAATCAACAAAGCAAAAAGAGACTCACAGTGGAAAAGATGCTTTGCAAGGGTTTCATGGGGCATAAACTCGGCGACGAGAAGCCTCTCATCGCCGTCGCAACAACAACCGATTAGATTCGCCAACCGCTCACTCCTCAAACTTCCTACCGCCCTCGCTTCGTCCTGGATCCAACAAACACATTTTGCAAAACCACATCATCATCAGTAACGGTTGCTTTCTTTTTTCTAAAGGTAAGTTTAATTAATACTACAAGGAATTAAGAAACATGCAGTGTTCCGTTTCTGTTTGTTTTTAAAACGTACGAGGAATTGGCGAGAATCGGGCCAGGCGAGCCTGTTAAACCGCTTAACGGCGATCCACCGGTCCTTGTCCAGCTTCCCTTTGTAGACAACATTGGGCGCCTTCTCGCCGTGCTCGGATACTATGTTGTCGGAGGAGAAGCCGGAGGTGGCGGCCTTGAGTTGCTCGAAGCTGAACTCGGTGAAGCCAGGCCACTTGTTTTTGTCGGTTTTGCCCCCGTTCTCTACATCCAACAGCAAATTACAGAAATGGTCAGTCAGTTCCTCTTAATTAAAAACCACCACTCGTCCACGAAATTTACAAAAATGTCACCGAGCAGAAGAATGTTTTTACCGAGATCGGAGGATTCGAGGACGGAAGCTTTGAGGGGAGAGTGGAACCAGCAGAGGGAGAATTTGGAGCAGCGGGCTCCCATCTTCGGAGATGAAGCGGATCAAAAAAAGAAGAAACAATCAGACGGTGGAGAGAGAGAGAGAGAACGGACAATGTGGAAGTCAAACAATCAGACGGTTTGTTTGCATTGGAGTTTTAATCACTGCTGGTTAACTGACGCGGTGTTTTGATTCTTCTTCTTCTTCTTCTTCTCTGTGTGTGTGACTCCTCTATAAATTTAGAGCAGAGTTTCGGTTTATGTTTTGTTTAAGCTCGTTATACATGTGATGTAAGAAGAGTGTGGGTGTGGGGTGGGAAAAGGGGCTTTTCTTTTTACTTTCCTTTCTGGTTTTTGATGGTTTTCAGCTTTCTTTTCTGCTTTTTTCAGCAACCTCTCATCATTTCCTTTCCCCTCCCCTGCTTGCTTTTCTGTTTACGAGATTTGGTTGGTTTTAAGGGTAAAATCTTGGGAGGTGCTGCTTTCTGTGGGTTCTTAACTCTGGTGGATAAGTATGGTTTTAAATTAATTTTATAGTGTATGGGGATTATGTGCGTACGCGGCAAAAGTGTAGGAAATAACGGTCGTGTTCTTTCTTTCTTTCTCTGTGTGGGTCTAAAGAAAAAGGAATGACGCAGATGGAATCAAATAATACTGCGTATTTATTCTCTCAGTTGGGTTATTAGGGAATATTAGTGTCGTTTTTTTCTATTAAATGACGTGACAAATTAACTTGACAAGATTAAACAAGTGTTGTGTTTAGGGTAATGTATCTTTCATGTTTGGTAACTTTTTTTGTTTTGATTTCTCCGTGGACAGCTTCTGCTTTGGTCAACTTACTTGACAAGGACTCGGTATGTTTTTCTTTTGGAGCTATTCTGCGTATTGTCCTTTTATTGTCTTTTTTTTGAAATATCTACCCGAGGATTGGGGGGATTAGTATAAGCAAAAGGGTAAAGGAAATCCAATTAGCGCTTAAAATAAAGTCGTTAGAAAGTTCAAACTTGGAATTGGTTTGCATTTGATGAAGGAAGATGAATGGGTTGATACGATACGGTGGTTCCATTTGTTAAACTTTAGTGGGAGGAAAGGAATATACTATGTTATCAAATCTCCCTACTTAAAAACATTTTAATAATGTTATTATAAGCAAAGGTATCATTCTTTGAATTCATCATTCTAGTTGTGGTGGTGGAGTATAAAAAGGACGCGGAGACGACGACATGTGACCACCAAACAAGGAACCAAAATAACGTACCCCAGATTACTATTTAAAGTACTGTGCATTAATTGAATGCCCGTTTGAGAGATTGCTGGAATTGGAAGGTATTCAATATTTCTAGAACAAAAGGAAAACTTCAAGTCTTCAATCAATGGCAAAAGCTAGCTGGCTTTTTGAAGACAGATTTTGCGTCTACATAATAGCTTAAATCAGGCGTCTAAGGACCCGTATGCTGTTCTCAAGTACGTATATAATCAAATCATTCATATTCTTGAAGCCTTATCAACTTTCTTTCTTTTTGACCAAGTATCAATTCTTCCTTAGTTAGTATGGAATATGTTTGACTTTCCGCAAGAATTCATATAAACCAGGTTCTCCATTTTCAAAAGTTTTGCTAGCTTAGACAGACACCTCATGTGTTTATCCTTTTTGCATATTCAATAAAAACTATTCATTCTGTTATTTTCTGTTGCCTTGAATTCTAGTGGACCTAGTTTATGGTTTGGGCTTGTAGACTTGTTATTAGTTAGGGCCCAACTGTTAAGTTGCCGAAAGTGCAGGTTTACATACAGAGAATGTAAACAGGTTCTGGATTGTACTATCATTCATCATAGTGGAGAAACTCACTCTGTTCTTGTCCGAGGACGTAGGCATCAATGGCCGAACCTCGTTAAATCCTTGTGTCTATTTCTTTTCTTTCTTGTTGAGTGCTTGATTGATTGTGAGAAATAACCACGATTTCCTAACAATTGGTAGCGGAGCTCAGGGGTTGTTTTGGGTTCACAATCTAGGTTGTGAAGATGTCAAGTTCATCATCTTCTTCAGGAAAGTATGAGATAGAGAAGTTTGATGGAGGATCTAGTTTTAGTCTTTGGAAGATTAGAATGAGATCTTCTCTGGTATTGCAAGGATTGTGGAAGGCAGTGGATGAGAATTTTCCTGCGGGTACAACAGATACGGTGAAGGAGGAACAGAAGGAAAAGGCTTTGGGTGCGATTTTCATGTCTGTCACCGATAGAGTGCTTCGCGAGATTGAGTCATCAGTATCTGCGAAAGAAGCATGGAAAAAAATTGGAGGACAAGTATTCTGTTAAATCGCTGACAAATCGGCTTTACCTGAAGAAAAAGCTGTATACTCTCCGTATGCAAGAAGGTACATCTATTAGAAATCACCTTGATGATTTTAATTCAATAATTATGGATTTGAAAAATATAGACATAATTATTGATGATGAGGATCAAGCCTTGATTTTGTTATGCTCATTACCACCATGTTATGAGAATTTTGTTGATACATTATTGTATGGGAAAGAAAGTGTTAAGCTGGATGATGTTAGTAGTTCGCTAAAATCAAAGGAGCTTACAAAGAATTTTCCAGACAATAGATCAGAAGGTGAGAGTTTGGTGAGTAGGGGAAGAACACAATATAAGGATTTCTCTAAGAAATCTAAGGCTAGGTCGAAGTCTAGAGTCAAGAACAAATTCTGTTATAAGTGTGGAGAGAAGGGTCACTTGAAATATGATTGTCCAATGTTGAAGAATAAGGGGAAGAAAAAGGATGAGAGTTCTGCGAATATTGTCGACACTTGCGTCAATTCTGATGACAGTGATAGAACTGGGGAAGTTTTGTCTGTGGGTTCTATTCATGGACAAAATTCATGGGTTCTTGATTCTGGTGCGACGTTTCACATGTGTCCTCACAGGCATTGGTTTGCTACATACAAACAAATGAGTGGGACTGTCTTCTTGGGCAATAACAATTCTTTGTCAGTGGAAGGGATTGGTCACATCAAGTTAAAAATGTTCGATGGTGTTATTAGAAGCATTGAGTGTTGGCATGTTCCCCATATGAAGAGGAATTTAATTTCTCTTTCAACATTGGATGATCAAGGATACAAGTTTCATTCTGAAAATGGGATCCTAAAGGTGTGCAAAGGCTCCATGGTACTTATGAAAGGAAAATTGGAATCTAGATTGTATTTTCTTCAAGGTAGTGTGGCTTCAGGAGAAGCTGCTGTTGCGTCAGGGAGTAGTCATCTTAGTAAGTCTCAGTTGTGGCATTTGCGTCTTGGTCACATGAGTGACAAAGGATTATCTGTGTTGAAGAAGCAAAACTTGCTGGATGGGTATAAAAATGAAGCTCTAGAATTTTGTGAACACTGTGTGGTTGGTAAACAAACTAGGGTGAAGTTCAGCAAGAAGGCAGAACACAAGACCAAGGACAAGTTAGATTACATACATTCTGACTTGTGGGGTCCGAACAGAGTTCCTTCTAAGAATGGTGCCAGGTATTTCATGACTTTGATTGATGATTATTCTAGGATGGTGTGGGTGTATTTTCTAAAGACAAAAGATGAAGCATTTTCAACTTTTGTTAAATGGAAGACGATGGTTGAGCGCCAAACAGAGCGAAAAGTTAAGCGTCTTCGGACTGACAATGGGTTGGAATTTTGCAACAGGGTGTTCAACAATTTCTGCAGCAAAGAGGGAATAGTGAGGCACCGCACTTGTGCAGGAACACCACAGCAGAATGGTGTTGCAGAACGTATGAACAGGACGCTTTGTGATAGAGCACGAAGCATGCTTTCACATTCAGGTGTGAGCAAAAGTTTTTGGGCTGAAGCTATCAATACAGCTTGCTATTTGGTTAACAGGTCTCCATCGACAGCTATTGAGTTGAAAACTCCTTTTGAGGTATGGTCCGGTTTTCCTGCTGATTACTCTAATTTAAGAGTATTTGGTTGTCCTGCATATGCTCATGTGAGGGATGGTAAACTTGAGCCGAGGGCAAAGAAATGCATATTTCTAGGATATGCATCTGGAGTAAAGGGTTACAGGCTGTGGTGTACAGATACCAAGTCTCCAGGTATGATTATTAGCAGGGATGTGAAATTTAATGAATGTGTCTCATTGGATGGTCAAAAGGAGAAGACAATAGCAGAAACAGACCGCGGTGTCAGAGAACAAATTGAGCTTGAGATTGATATTCCACAAGTTCAGCCTTGTAATACAGTTGTGGAGGAGGTGCAAAATCTTGCTGTTGATGATGCACCTGTACAACAACAGCAAACATATAATATTGCCACAGGTAGATCAAAGAGGCAAACGAAAGTACCAGCTAAGTATGCGAATGTTGCTGACGCAAATCTTGTTGGTTATGCAAACCTTGTAGAATTTGCATTGTCAGTTGCAGAAACAATTGATGTGCAGGAGCCTAATAGCTATAAAGAAGCTATTGCTAGCTCGGATGCTGATCAATGGATTGGTGCTATGGGTGAAGAGATTGAGTCTCTTCACAAGAATCAAACATGGAAGCTTGTTCCATTGCCGAAAGGACAGAAGGTAGTAGGCTGCAAGTGGGTTTTCAAGAGGAAAGAAGGAAATCCGGGGGTTGAAGCACCTAGATACAAGGCAAGGTTAGTAGCTAAAGGTTTTACACAGAGGGAGGGGATAGACTATAATGAAGTATTTTCTCCAGTGGTAAAACACAGCTCTATCAGGGTCTTATTAGCTATGGTGGCTCTTCATGACTTAGAGCTAGAGCAGTTAGATGTAAAAACTGCTTTCTTGCATGGTGAGTTGGAGGAGCAAATTTATATGCGTCAACCTGAGGGATTCATCACTCCAGGTATGGAAGACCATGTTTGCTTACTTAAGAAGTCCTTATATGGTTTGAAACAGTCTCCTAGGCAGTGGTATAAGAGGTTTGATACATTCATGGTTCGTAGTGGCTTTACTCGAAGTGCATATGATAGTTGTGTGTATCATAAGAAGCTTGCAGATGATTCTTTGGTGTATTTGCTGTTGTATGTGGATGACATGCTCATTGCTGCTAACAGTATGTCAGAGATTACCGTATTGAAAAAGCAGCTTGGTGAAGAGTTTGAGATGAAGGATTTGGGTGCAGCAAGGAAGATTTTAGGGATGGAAATCACAAGGAATAGAAGTGTTGGGAAGCTTACGCTTAGTCAACAGTCTTATGTTGAGAAAGTTCTCCAGAGATTTAATTTAGCAGGTGCTAAACCTGTGTCTATTCCATTTGCTACACATTTCAAGTTGTCTGCAGACATGTCACCAAAGACAGACGAGGAGATGGAAGAAATGTCTCTTGTTCCATATTCAAGTGCTGTAGGTAGCATCATGTATGCTATGGTATGCACTCGTCCTGACATTTCACATGCTGTCAGTGTTGTGAGTAGATACATGGCGTATCCAGGAAAGGAACATTGGCAAGCAGTGAAGTGGATTTTGAGATACTTAAAAGGTACTGCTAGTGTTGGTTTGACGTTTGACAAAGCCAAGTTAATGAATTCGGTTGTTGGCTATGTTGATTCAGACTATGCAGGGGACTTAGATAAGAGAAGGTCTTTGACAGGTTATGTCTTTAGTCTTTCTGGTAGTGCTATCAGTTGGAAAGCAACTTTGCAAGCTGTTGTTGCGTTGTCTACTACAGAGGCAGAGTATATGGCTATTACTGAAGCAGTGAAAGAAGCTATTTGGTTACAAGGTCTGGTAAGTGATCTGGGGTTGCCACAGAAGAAAACTGCAGTGTTTTGTGACAATCAAAGTGCTATCCATCTTACTAAGAACCAGATGTATCATGAGCGAACAAAGCATATAGATGTCAGACTTCACTTTATTCGGGACATTATATCACAGGGTGTTGTTGATGTGAAGAAAGTGTCTACACATGATAATCCAGCAGATATGATGACCAAGGCAGTTCCAGTTACCAAGTTTAGGCATTGCCTAGACTTGGTTGGTGTAGGCAGTACGCAGTAATGCCCTTAAGAGGGCTGTGACAAGGCAGCGGGTTGTTTTTCTTGGTAGATGAAGAGAATTCAAGTCAAGGGGAAGATTTGTTATTTTCTGTTGCCTTGAATTCTAGTGGACCTAGAAAATCGGGGAGACAATACGCGAGGCCCAAGTGAGTTCCATACGCGTGACTAGGACACCACTCTGTAACCCAAAACCTCAAGGTATTGGGTACATGGGTCCACTTCACTTATATGTTACTCACTTGGCCTCTTTCTCTCCGATGTGGGATTCACTACTCACACTTATATTCTAACAATCTCCCCCTCAAGTGTGAGACTCTTCCATATCGGACCACGGGCCTACTCCCCCTTCAACGGAAACATTTCGGAAACTTTTCGCAACATCACCAAGAGCCCGCTCTGCCATCAAGCCTGTTCCAGGAGCACGCGTCTGCCGATGCTCCAAGAGCTCATTCCATCGGGAGCCACGACTTATAAACTTCACTTAGGCCGGGGAAGCAAAGCCACTTAGAAGCATGCGCCTGCCGAAACCACTCTTATCCGGAGCCACGCCTTACAACTCCAACACGAGCTTGGTCCAAGAGCCCAACCGCTCTTCGTTCCACATGGGGGCAGCAGCCACGGGAACATCACCATGTCGCAAACCATTCTATCCCAGCCGAACCATCGGCTCCGCTACCACGTGTTGAGAACCGGGAGTTGCCCGAAATTCGGGGAGACAATACGCGAGGCCCAAGTGAGTTCCATACGCGTGACTAGGACACCACTCTGTAACCCAAAACCTCAAGGTATTGGGTACATGGGTCCACTTCACTTATATGTTACTCACTTGGCCTCTTTCTCTCCGATGTGGGATTCACTACTCACACTTATATTCTAACACATTCTTTGACACATCCTTAGATTTTACTTCTTCATGCAGTTCCTTTAAATGTACCTCTTTTACCTCCGCCTACATCCTCTTCTGAATGTCAAGCATGCCTCACTGATCACATCTTGATGAATCACACTCACTTTAACTTAGCTAAGGACAAGGGAAAAAAAATCAGAAAAAACATCATTGGAGCAATCCTGTTGTCTTGACAATTGGTGTCATAATTTGTATCACCCATTTAGGGGTCAAGAGGACCCCCTTTACAGGGAAAAGAAAGGGCATGTAAAGGGAGAAAGTGGTGGTTATGTAGACATGCCACAATGATGAAGATGTGCATAGCTCACACCTATCAGATTCTGAGGCATTGCCACTGGCCTCTGTCCTCCTTTATTGACTAACTTTCTTCTACTATACAGCTTAAATTGCGCCAACATTACTTTTGTTTTGGGTCATAGACAAAGGTGGGGCAAGAGCATACAAAATTAAATGTACCAATTATCCTTCCCTTCCTTCCTAATACGGTGGAAATAGTATGGGGCCTCGCTTGTTGTAGGTTACAATAAAACCAAGCTTGTAAAAAGAGCCCACATGGACAAAACTAAGAAGCAAAGCGGTGATACAGCCCATATCCTCCCCGGCAAACAACAAAGCCTGAAGTAAAGAACATAAGACATTGCCGTGATTCGTAGAATCTCTCTTCAAAAATGAAGACTAAATTCATGGTCATACTGTATCCCATGTTATCTATCTAACTAGGCTATGGAACTTGAACTTGACATCACGCCTAGTCTTTGATACAGTTCACATTCATATACAAGTTGAAGAAATCTTATCCATTGGTGACAGATTTTTAAATTATAATGCTGCATTATCCGTATATAGGTTAATTAATTTCAATTAGTAAGAAAAACCCTGACTGATATCTATAAGGAGATAGCAATATCTTCGTCATATCTGCCCTTTTGTTGCATTATAATACATATCGTGGATTGGTTGAAATGGGCACGAGGAGCAGCGAATCGTCGTTGTCAAAAGGTTTATCTTTTGGGTTTGACTTCTACGTATTCTTCCTAGAATGTATTTGTTAATTTGAGAACTCCTAACACATCTTGATTTTATTCCTTGCCAAATCAGAAATGTTGGGATTTTGCTGTTGTAAGCAGGAAAATGACGCATTATAAGCCAAGAAATATACGTATCTCAACCTGTATGTACTAATTCGCATCACAAGAAAATTAACTGATAACGTGGCCACACACTAATTTAGTTAGTACTGGCATCATATACAGTACAATCCGTAATTGATTTCAAGAACAACAGTTTATGTGTTTGGTGATTTTTTTGTCCTCTAATTCAACTATAGTTGAGCTGGATCTCTGGCGTGTCCATACAAACCTTTCTATGTTAAGAGTTTGAACGGAAGATGGAAACAGTGCCCATCCATGATGAATAGTTAGTGACTAGTGAGGTTTGGCCAATTGACAAATGCAATAAATACAAAAGGAATGGGACCAGGACAGGGACAGGGACAGGGACAGGGACAGGGACAAACAAGCATAAAAACCTGAATCAAACATCACATGCAACCTTGACAGAATGAAAAAAAAGCGCCATGTGCTCTCACGAGGCCACCTCCTTTCTGTAGCCCAAAAAATTTCATTCGCCAGCTAAAAGTAGGTTTTAGCCTCATCATCCATCCTCTTCCCAAAAATCCTAGACAAAGTGCATTGCTTATTTGCTTTAATGCCCCAATTGTTAAATCACATTATCCTCCTAGCTGTATCGTTGTCATCATTGGAAGTTAAACTGAGGATTGCACTATTAGTTATCGTTTGATAACTGATTTTTGTTTTTTTTTTTGATAACTGATTTTTGTTTTTTTTTCTAACATTACCTTAAATAATTGATATGCAGGAGTAAATGAGCAATCAACGCAGTGTGGGGAATTCGTCAACTGCTCTTCTTTTGCTGTTAAAAGTTGACAGCTATTATTATCAAGTGCTGTCATGTGGTAGATCATCAGTCATTAGTTAACACATGACAGCCATAAGCTTAGTGTTAGGCCATAATTCATTTTGTTATCCTTTGCTATTTGCTCCTGTTGGAGTCATAACTTTTGCTATCTTTATTACATTCGAGTGTAACGAATGCCTTTCTCCTCCTTGACTATCATGTAAAACGGAAACATACAGAACATTATATAAAAAGAAAGAGGGAGAGGGAGAGGAATTGCAGAGGAAACAGCAAGATTCTGATGCGAACAGCCTTCGGCTTTGCAAAACTAATTGTATATGCTAAAACAATACAGAAAACAGTGACGGAATGTCTAATCAACAGGTGGAACGCTATTCACATGAAATACAAAAATATGGAAGCAATGGAAACCTTTGAAGATTCCCACGATACATGCTGACTCCAATAATCTATTGTATTAACCATTGATCCAATATGCAGCGCTGCAAATTCTACCTATCCATTAACCCATATTCCATCTTCTCTAGAATACAAAGCATATTATACCATCCCTCATGGTTCAAACCCTTCAAATTCAAGGTCTGGGATACAAATAGCAGTCCTTGCAGCAGTTAGAGCAGTGGCAATTAGCTTCCATCACCTATGCACCATTCATAGCAGTCGAATCAACATGAACCGAATTGGCATCTTCTAGAATCTTGCCATTGACTTGAGTTCTAGGCCGCTGAACATCAAACAAAAAACCGTTACATAAGTATCAAAGCACATAAGATTATGTGTTTTAATGGAGAAATAGGGAACTGATAGGTTCACTGCACCCAATCTGCAGGGTCAACTGAGTTCCCGTTCAACAGCTTGTGATTCTCTTCTTTGCTCCAGCTATCCTTATCTTTAGTGCTCAATGGCAACAACAAGGAAGCTCCTCCATTGGAGCGATCTGGTAGTTCTGCAGTGACAACTCAAGAAAATCAGTATTGGCCCTCAAAGTTGCCCAAGGTCGAAAAAAAAGACACTATCCGGAGACAAAAGGTAGGGACAGACTAACCTGGTAATTTCTTGTCTAAAAAGAATACCACTAAATTGACTGTATACCTGCAAAAGCAATAATTATTAAACTAAATTACAATTAGGAGAAATAAACAGTTCGTTTAGGGAATGCAAAATTAAATGCATAGGCACATACCAGGCAACAACAACATCAACTGTGTAATGTTTGCGAGATGCTACAATTAGAAAGCTCTGAATCACAGCAATCAGCCAACCTAACTGCTTTATAGACCTATAAAATGTATTTACCCAATTGAAATCAGTCGATCTAGTAAGAAGATATTTGTTCAGGTAGACCTGAGAAACAAGAATATGAAAATAAAGAAAAAAGGTGGCATCACTGAGTCAAAGCCTGAAAGGGAAGAGAACGCCAAAGTTTACAATTTGAATGGGAGCTATGAGAAAAACATGAAACTTGTATCGTACCTGCGAGTTCCATACTTCTGATAAGTTAGGACAAACACCAGAGTAAATATCATGTGTGATGAAAAGATCAAATCACCACAACCATACACTATACCACGAGGAACTGCACATTCAGTGAACCACATTATTAGATTAAAAGACCTAAAGAAAGACAAAAAAAAAGGAAAGGGGTGTGAGAAAGGATCACTCACAGTTAATCAAGAGTACTTCAAGTACACTCTCTGGACGTGGCAACCTGGCAAGTTTTGAACCCTGCAGAATGCACAAGGGATACCCAAAAATTACTTCCATTCTGAAGCTTAAACTTTTCTTATTCGCGCAAAGTTCAAACTAAATTATATCATTACAAAGTGAAATACCAATCCACATCTAATTGCAAAACTGAAAAGGAAGAACATATGAGAAACTTTACCTCCCGACAGTGATAATTTGGACCTGGAAGCTGAGTGGAGTAAAATGTGATGATCCGGAGGCATTGGGAAGCCTGGAAAGGAAAGATAGAAAAACTGTAAGACTAGCATCAACAAACAAATGTGTGCAAACTCTGAAGTGCTAGAATGCAATGTTTCACATTGAGTTTGATATTTCCCCAAGGTATTAACAGCTAGCCTTTTACCCAATTGGCATGATAAATTCCAAAATGAAAAAATTGCATTAGAATTAAACATCTTATTGCCACTGCTAGCTTACTCCAAATCAATCGGTCCAACAATAAACACCGAATTTTTAAGTGATACCTCGGAAGTGATACTAGATTGGAAGATATTTCATCAAACATGTGCTATAGTCATCTCAGGTAGAAAGCAATACTGCCAAGTTTTATCAAATGTGCTAGTTTTAGTCAGAGGTTGTGAAGCCCAATATTCCACTTGTCATCCCAGGGAGTACTGATTACAAATTATTCAAAGCCTTGGAAAGGTAAAAGAAGCTTATAATAGAATGAACTTACAACTAGAAAGGCTAGAACCCTGCACCAGATAAGAACCGTGTAGATCTTTTTGCTTTTGAAGATGAAAGGATGGAAAGTCCACTGTCACCAGAAGAAAAAATCCACATTAAAATGAGGATACAAACATTTGCAACCATGCATAGATGGAAGTTAAATCAATAAGTGCCACAAAAATTGAAAATGAAAAATGGAGCATGAAACATCATAGAGTACAATTCTAAAACTATTTATACTAAGCCATCTTCCACAAGCATCTATAGACATAAATGCAATGCAGAGAAGGGTTAAAAATCTGAGAAAAAATGCTTCGCGCAATGGACAGACATCAATCAAACTAAAAAACAAGGTTTTAAGCAGTGAGAAAATTTTATAATTACGCATGTTCCCACCTATTCTCACACAAAAATGCAAAAAGCAGAACAACAAAAAAAGCAGCCTTTTATGCTTATATGGGGTCATTCACAAGTCGAATGATAAAGATGTTCAGGTCACGTCATAAATAAATTGAAGACACAGCTTCATTCACTTGCAGTGATGCACAATGCTGCGAAAAAAGGGACGCTGTTATAACTATCTGATACTAGAAATTATAGTGCACCCAAAAATCCATAGAATCCAATTTTAGATAAACATTATTAACTCTCTAATCAAAGCTAAATGAGAAATGGAAGTGCCAAGCCATCATGTTAGAGTCCCAGGGGCACGGAAACTACAGAAACCAGAAGAACAACAGGGTAGGAATCTTACCAAGACAAAAGATAGAAAGACAAAGCTGAAGACGGATTCACTGATGTAGGCTTTATCTTTCCCAAGCTCCTAATATTTACACCACGTTAGGCAGAAGATACTAAGCTTGCAAGAGAAAGGAAAAGTAAAAGTAACACCAATAGGCACAAACCGGAAGAAGCATGAATCCAACATCCTGCAACACTGGCCCTGGCCGGTGTAGATAATGAACTCCTCGAGCAGCCAAACCATGTATATACTGCAAAAACAAGAGACATGCATTGCATTTATTATTACATGTGGCTATCAAAGAAAATATAAAGTAAAAGGAGAAAAAATGAAAAATCTTGCACAAGTCAATAGCAAAATAGAAAAGTGAATTTCAGGTACAAAATAAGAAATGATTATATGGATTAGAAAAGTGAAAAACTTGTAGAAGTCAATATATGGATTAGAAAAGTGAAAAACTTGTAGAAGTCAATATAAAAAATAAGAAATGATTATATGGATTAGCATTCAAGAAAATTGATGATATGACCTGCAATAAAGGAGTGGCATTCAGAAACAATGGCAAGAATAGGGAATTACAAAAATTTTGCAAACATCAACTTAACACATTTTCGGGACTAGAAATAGCAGTAAAATTCTGTCTTCAAATAATTCAAAACGCAAAAACTAAGGGCCTGTTATACAGGGCAGTGAAACAATCAATTGGTACAAAAATTTCCATGGTCAAGTTGAGGCCGCGCATGTGAACTGAAGGAGGCATCAAATTGACTTAAAAGCATTAACTTTCTCGCAGAACCAAATAAATAAAAGAAAAAACAGAGAAGCAAGCACCATCTACATCCGTGAAAATATGAAGAAAATTTGAAAGATAGAGTAACAAGGCCCATTAGAAACTTTGATAGAATATGAGCAAAAAGCTTTCAATTACACTTGTAAACACTTAATTACAACAGGGAGAGATGAAGAAAAAAAAAATACCTGACAGATCAAACCACCGAGAATGTATTTCCAGTTCTCGCAAAGGAGGTTGATCTCCGTCGTTGTCTCTGCACAGACTCTCTTCCATAGCTTCACAGCACACAAAATTCATCACACAATCAGCCGTCATAATCAAACCTTTTTTTTTTGAAGCACCAAAAAGAGATACCGGAAATGGGAAGCATTAAAAAAGGGCAGAGGAAGGGAAACCTTAGAAGCCTCGCGACCAATGTAAAGCGACATCTCCACCGTTCCTATAATTGTTAAAGTTCTTGTCTTTGCAGGAGAAGAAGAAGAAGATTTCCTAGTTGTTGCTGTTGCTGTAGTTGTTCTTGTCTCTGCTGTTGTTGGATTGTAACCACTACTTCCATAGTACTTCACACCCCAACTGTTAAGGTCAACATCATTATTCTCTCCTCACAAAACAAAAACCCAAAAAACCTTAACTCCCCAAAAGAACACACAAAAAGAAAGAGGAGGATTCACCAAAAACCCACCAACCAAATCCCACAAACAAGACAAGAAAAACAAAACAAAAAACCCCCCCCCCCCCCCCCAAAAAAAAAAAAAAAAAAAAACCCCCCCCCCCCCCCGATCGACACACGGGTCTTCACCGGAGATCTACCGAACCAGCGGTGCTCGAGGAGATCAAATAAACCAGACCCAGAATGGGAAATGAAGAAGCACGTTAATCGCGAAGAGAGAGAGAGAGAGAGAAATAGAAAAGAAAACAAGAGGAAGACTTTTCTTATGTGATTAGTTCGTTTGGGGTGTGGCCTCTTTCTTTAATGCGGGTTCGTGTTTGCTGGGTAGAACGCGAGGTGGACACGGAGAGAAGACAGTTTGATTGTAGAAAATTAGAGAAGAGGGAGAGGCCTTTTTATTGAAGCGAAAGAGAGAAAAATAATAAAAATAAATAATATTAAAAATGAGGAGAATAATATTAAAGAAGAAAAGTAAGAAATTTGGAGCTATACAGTTTTTCTTACGCCAGAGAGAGAGAGAGAGGGGCCTCTTACATTGCGCTATTACTAGGAAAGTGCGAGAGACAAAGAGAGATGTTTCATGTAAACGACTCCTAAAACGACGTAATAGTGGATTTTGATTTGATTTCTGATTTTTCTTCTTCTTTTTTTTTCTTAAAAAAAAATTGTTTTCGTCGTTGTTGTTGAACACGCAATTACTGTGTTAATTGGCCCTAACCATCTAGAACGTGGGGGTGGTGGGGAGGTTAGTTAGTTAATTAAATTAATTAAGAAAAATACTTTTTTTGCGGAGCCATAAAAAAAAAAAGTCCAACCTGGGTAGAAAACAACAAAAGAAAGAAAAGTGTCGTGGTGGAGGGGCAGATATTCTCTCTTTTACTTTTCCTCGGAATTAACTGCGTCTGTATTGGACGGCAAAATATTTTATTACCAATTGCTAAATAATGTGCGTGTACGGGGAAACAGACAGGTTCGTGTTTTTTTCACTGCACGCTTTTCTGGGAATTCCCGGCCTACGCCTGCGCTGTTATAAGTACAAGGCTGCTGCAAAATAGCAACATTTGGTCACTCCTGGCTGACTTGTTTCTTGTAAGAATTCTTTTTTGTTTCATTAAGATCGAGAACTAAGTTAGTTGAATTAAAAAACCATTTCAACGGGTAAGTGAAGTGGTTCCAGAAAATTTTTTTGCCATCCGGGTCCAATCCGGATTAATCGATGCAAAGTTACGAATACAAGATAAACATTTCAATGATATAAAGCTTGATAGTAACTATAATTATGGAGGATTACGCGATACAATAATTAACTTTGGCAGTGATACAAGACAATGTACTAATAAAAACTAGTATTTTCCACACTCTTAAAGGATCTGATATTTGATTCCATACGAAACATCGAAATTAAAGGTGTCTTACCACTGCGAGAGACCCTAATTATGAACCAAACCAAGTATGGAATCCTGACATTTGTTATGAAGATCACCTACCACTATCTAATTAAATCCCTACACCAAAATTAGTAATCTTCCACTCGGCAATTAATATATGGTTTCACAGCGGACGAACTTGTATAATTAGTTTGATTGACATCCCTTTTTTGCTTTAGCCTGGTCAAAGTTTGTATGTCTAGTTCATCAACATTCCAATAATGCTATTTTTCCATACAGATTTGTGCCATGCTGATGCACAATAAGATTACATTGCTTTGTTACTGTCCAAGTCCAACGAGGAACTGTACGACCAGGTGCACCCCTTCTTGGCTTTCCTAAGTTGTTGTGATATGAACCGAACAACAATGTACATAGTAGTAGTAATAGATTCATATGTTTAGCTGATTCTAGAAAATAAAATCGATATGGTTCACAAAAAAAAAAGAACATAAAATCGATAGGAGTCTCATTTCTTTTTTTTTTTCCGATATTGTTAACTTTCGCAAAGGAATTCTTTCAAACTACTTATGGGAAAGTTAGAATTTTGGTATTAAATGTCCCCTGTAATTTGTAACAAAATTTCAAAAACAAAAGAGCAAAAGTGTTAAACACTCCTAAGGAATTTTTTATTAATTTTCAAAATTTGGAAACCTCATTTCAACAACGAATTATAGATATCTGGTTTAGTAAGGTCTTGGATTTGAATCTTTGAAGTACTAGAAAATCAGCATTGGAAGAGTTTTGCTCCTTAGTGCGCGCTCATCTGTTTCCCATCTATCAATTTTTCATCAAATTCTCAACAGATAAAAACTTTTCCATTTTTCCTTTAAAACAAAGAAAGCAACTTTGGATCGATCGATTCCTTAGATCCTATACTAAACAGCGAGCAAAGCAATCGTTTTATTGTTTTTAAAAAACGGGCATCCAGAATAAGATACAACGATTCGACCAAAAAAGAATAAGATACAACGCTAAAGTTATAAGCTAAAAGGAAGGCCAATCAACCCATCCCGAATGTAACCTTTTAATTCCTAGAGGGATAAAATAAAGAAGAATAAGAAGAAGAGGACTTGGTCCACGACCCTAGCCTGAAGATCTCCCCTCCATCATCCTTGTTTTTTGGTTCTCTACTTTCTAATATTTTTGTCAAATTATGATTTCTTGGACTTCCATGGATGATTTCACGCTATTCACAATTCCAGCAAATTGTTATTTCACGATTTCAAGAAATTGTTATTTCATGATTCCACAATTTACTCTTGCAGTCGATTATTGCTTGTATGGAGTTTTTGGTGTGAGCTAGGAGATGGCTTTTTGACATATTTGTTGTACTGTAATATTTCTGGTTTTGCACAGTTCGGCCCTGACAAGTAGGCAATACAATTATCCAAGAATTTCAATGGGAAGAAATGAGTTGAGAGAATTCATGAAAAATTAATTGATTTTGGCATGATTGTTGTATCACTTTTTGTTGCATTGAACGTTTGGTTGTGGAGGCAAACTTTATTACTCCCTTTTGTTCTGTTATGTAAATATTTCTGCCCAAAAAATTCCATTATCATTAAATGGGTGAGCAGTGTTTCAAATTGGAAAAAAAAGGTGTTTTTGTAGCTGTTGTTGTGGTGGTGGTGGGTACTGTAATGGTGGTGGATTTTTCATTTTTTCAGGGAGGAGAGGCCAGGTTCGGATGTTGTTGTTGTTACTTTTTAAAATTTTCTTTTCCATAACTTTTTCTTTTTTCTTAAAAAAGTAAAGTAACCAAAAAAGAATTTTTATCAAAATGTTAAGAGTTTGTTGTTCTCATTTGATTTCTTACCCTTTTTTCTTTTTTTTCCTTTTTCTATCATTTAAATATTTCATTTTTTCTTGTTTCCTAAAAAAAAACCTAATAATTAGATGGCCAAAGGTTGTCTTTTTCGCTTTTTCTTTTCTTTTCTATAAATGAAACGCCCCGACCCGTATTTACCGTACACAGTAAACACGTGCCGGAACTGTGACAACCCGACCAATCAAACCCAGCATACAGTGTATAAAACATAACCCCTGGCTCGACAGCCCAAAAATATAAACAGCAATATGGCCCTACGGCCCAACATCAATAACAGCAGTAATAACTCAACTGGCCCAGTGGCCCAACAATAATAAAAGTATGCACAGCGGAAGACTTATAACTCACATGACGACACATGCAAAGCCCAATGCAACTAATGGATCCGAGTCCTGTCCGAGGGTACGCTTCAGCTCGCCCCGTACGTTCCTGCACTACGAACAACTCATCCTACGGGATGAAACCCTGCAGGCGAGGGGTGAGTCCGAAGCGCTCACCGACGAAAGATAAACAGAGATATATAATCAATCGTAATACTTTCGAAGTAATGCAACCATCAAATCAAAAGAATCTATCACAACCAACACAACAGTGGAATACAACTCAAACAACACAGCAGAGGAATCTTACTAAATCATATCAAAGCCAAGACCAAAAGAATAATTATTATTAATTCCAATTTTAGCTTCCGGGTCCCGTCACTGGACAAGCTAGGGTCGTACCAGGTTATCAATTAATTCCGGATGCCAGGTCAAACAACCATACCAAATCTTACCATACCGGGACCACGTCCCAAATTACCAAATCACACCGGGTTCAACAACTCAAATACCATACCGGGATCAACATCCCAAAACCGGATATTCAGTATATCCGAACCACTGGGTATTCGGTATACCCCAACCACAGGCAACAACATGCCAACCGGATATTCGGTATATCCGAACCACTGGGTATTTGGTATCCCTAACCACAGGCAACAACATGCCAACCGGATATTCGGTATATCCGAACCATTGGGTATTTGGTATACCCTAACCACAGGCATCAACATGCCAACCAAATCAAGTAACCAAACCAAGTAACCGACCATAGCATCCCAGAATTAATCTTCAAACCATCGGGTCGTACCACTACTTCCCACATATATCATCATATCATATCAATTCCAATTTCCAATTTCCATTTCTCAATTATCCACAGTCAATAATTTATTCCAATTATCCAATCACAACACTATCTACCGACAACAATCACAGTTTCCATAACAGTCAAACAATTATCCAACTTCCTATTAGCTCAAGTTATACAACTGACCATTCCATCAACAGTTTCATAACATCAATTACTCACAGTCCGACATCAATCACAACACAGTATCCAATAAACCAATAACAGTCATACAGCGGTTCAATCAAGCAAATCAACATCATAGCAACAACAGCAACAATAACCGTAGCAGCCAAGTAACCAACACAATTCCATATTACCAAATATCCATCAACAATACATGTAACACCAATTATTCACAATTAACAGTCCATCACAATATCCACACGACCAATAGCACAGTCCAACAACAGCAACATCAATAACCATAACAATCAAATATCCAACAATGACCCTCTCAGTAATTCATTCAAACAACAGAACACACAACTATCCACATTGACCAGTTCATCATTATTCTCAACACAATATCACAAATCCAATATCACAGTCTAAATCCACAACAACGACAACATCATAGCAGTCAATCAACCAACAATACAAAACAAACACAGTATTACGGCACATATCAAGGGTTATCCATCCCCACCTTGGCCGATTACTCAACTCCGGAAACTATGACCGGTCCGACGCCGGCTCCTCGGGAAACTGCCCGATATCCGAACCTATACAACAAAACCACATATATTCACATAAATGCACATAAGAGTATGTCATGATGCCAATTTTTCGAAATAAACCCATCCCGGTTACTCATCTTTTATTATTATCATTTATCGAAAATAATCAACTGTACATATTTCCGAATATAATTTCGGTACCATACTTTAATTAAAACTCTTTTTCAAATATTTCCATAAATTAATTATACTTTTCCAAGATATTGATTACCATAATTTTCTAGAGATTATAACATATATATAGTTTCCAAAATATTAATCAAAGATATTTTTCTAGCAACATAATTATATATATATATGTCACTTATTTCAGAAAATATAATCCTTTATCAAAAGTATATATGAAGATAATCACATGCTATTTATATACTTTTCCTGAAGTTATATATTCATAAAAGCTCATTCCGTGAATGGTTACATGTTAATAGATATACATTTTTTTTATTTCCTTTAGACAAATTACTTTCCAAAACAATTATATATCATCAATGAGTATATACTTTTCATAGATATTAATTATGTATTCTATACATATATATTTTATATTCCTCCAAAGTATAATTATTCATGTAATTATATATATTACTAACGTTATAACTACTGTACTTATAATTCCGTTAATATGTTTCAGGCCATAAGTATAACAATGTAAAGAAAAAGAAAATGGCCAGCCCACAAGGTCCAAGAGCAGGCCCGCTAGGTTCAACCCGGTACAAGACCTGGGGCAACACTTCAGCCCACACAATCAAACCCAATCAGACCTTCAATCCAGCTCACAACCGACGGGTCAACCCGACCCACGACCCATCCGGGTCGTCATCTTCCCAGAGCTCACCTTCACTTGCAGAGGCGGCGGCGACACGACGAGCGAGCGACGAGGCAGGCGACTCCGAGGCGGCGCGAGGGTGTCGTTGGTGGCAGCTGCAGATCCCGGTGCAGCGTCGTCGCAGCGATTGCTCGGGTTGCAGGTGGTCGCGGGTCGACGGCTGCAGGTGAGGCGGCAGCAGCGAACTCGGGAGGTGAGGCGGCACGGTTGCGTCTGGGCGGGCGGCGACTCGTCCTGAAACACCCCGACCTAAATTTTACCCGACTAACAGTAATTACCAACAACAGTGCCGACACGTGGTACAAACTGTGTAATACAACAGAAAATCGGCCCATCGGCCCAACAACAATAGACTAACGCCCGGTATCGGGTACAATAACAATAATAGCACAGCGGAAGCAATTTTTAATAATCACAGCAAAGGCATGAATTGACTCGATGCAAAACTATGGATCCAGATCCGTCGGAGGAGATGCCGCAGCCTGCCATGACGCATACCTGCATGAAGAACAATGAAGCCTGCCGATGGGGCAGGTGAGGGGTGAGATTCTCCATAATCTCACCGACACATAACCTGTGATGAAAAATATAGCATATACATAACAGTCAAGAACACATCAATATGGCATACGAGTAGTGAACAACACACACAACAATATTGCCAAAGTACAATGTAGACTATGCAAATGTCCACCCCATCGACTATGCAATGCACTAACCATCTAGTACTGACTGTACCATATACCAGTGCCCGACTATGACACCTCAACTCGATTACGTATTGGGTATCCAACCCAGTCTCAACAAACTATATAGTACATACTCTAGTTCTGACAGACTATACTCAACAGAGGTTCCTCATTGCATGGTAACATACTGTTACTGTACTTGCCGATCATCTAACCCGGTACCAAAACAATCTCAAAATCACGTGAGCCTTGCCCACCGGGTAGCCAGCAACCTGCACGGACCATACCCAATCAACATCACAAACCGGTCCCCGGGTAGAATCACAACACAACACGGTAACAGCAGACACCACAGCAACTCGTAACCATTACAACAACAGTTCTCATTAATTCCGATCTCTGGGTATCGACATACCCTTAGGAATAATAATTACCCAACCGTCGACCACAGCCGACAACCAACATATCTCATTATCCTATCAAGATGACAAGTGATACTCACTCGAAAATTATCAAAAGAACCGACAATAAACAAAGGACAACTGGCAACCGATGCCAACAACAATAGACTACACAAGACCAACGACAACAACAACACCCGCGAACCAGCAACCTATGCCGATCACGGTCAACCGACTATACTGACAACCTTCCAAGGTACGATCATGAGACAACATGCATATGAACGTAACACATCACAGCCCAACAAAGCAAAAACACATTTCAATCAAAGCTGAGTCAAGGCCAAAAGAATGCTTAATTACTTCTATTACCAATTTTATCTTCCGGGCCCTGTCACTGGACAAGCTAGGGGTCAGACCTGGATATCAACATATTCTGGGTGCCAGACCAAAATCAAGAGAACCCAGGGATCGACATCCCAAAATAGTAACCCAGGGATAGACATCCCAAATAAATCAACGGGATAGACATCCCAAGCATAGACATGCTTCCACAAGAACCCAGGTCAAGGCCACCACAAAATAGTCTTTACCCATCGAGTCAGACCACTACTTTCCAAGTGACATTAAAGTCGTCAACACATTTTCCAATTATCCAATTTCCATTTCTAATATCCATTATCAATTTTCCATGGTCAATTGTCCAACAACAATCTCAACACAATAATCACATAATCAATATCACAGTTCAGCAATCTCGACAGCAATAATCACGGCAGTCTATTATCCAACGGTGAATATCTCAACAGTTCAATCAAACAACAAAGCACACATAGTATTGCAGCACATATCAAAGGAAATCTACTCTTACAACAAATATCAGCAGATATCACAAAGTTAACAACGACAATAACCATAAGATGCAATAGAACCTATGTAGTTCCCAGACCAACCATCCCGGCTATCACGGGTGGAATGACGTATATGCAACCTCACCTGATACTCCTCGGAAGCTGGTATCCGGTTAAGCCTTGATATTCCTATAATATAACAACAATAATCACTTATTATGCACAAACAAGATGATTATGCATGATACCGGTTAATAGTTATTAGACGGCTTATCAGTTCATTTTATTATTTCCTTAATTATCTTATTCGTTTCAGTGGAGGTTACTAATAATCTATTTCCATTTGTTATACCAGTTATATTCATCACAAGTCAAAACCAAAATCGAGCGTCCATGCCGATATCCCGGCCCTTAGGCCGCTTATGACAATAAAGCATATATACGTACACTTATACGTAGGGTATATTTAAGATAATGTATTTACAAATAAATCAGGTTACAACCCGTTAAATACTCACAGTCCATATGACGTAAATAATATTATTCCCGATTAAATACTAAATTCTTGCATGTTTTATATACAATAATTATATAATTTGGGAACGATAAATTTGTTAAAATAGTATATCCTATAATAACTCGTTTAATGGAAATTATTTCCAACGGTATGAAATTAACGTAGCCAATGTATAGCATAAAATATTTATGCGAATTTATTTATAATTAAATATCTACATATATTATCATAAGTACATGTATACATAAAACTATAGGTGTTTAAGTGAGGATATAGTCTAACAATGTATAAGCCGGTGAGAATAGCTGCAATACATTATACGATATATTCATATATTTATAATAGATTAATAATTAAGATAAGGTAATGTCCAATATTATTTTTACCTAAAAGAAATATAGATAATGTCATAAAAGTATAACTATATATATAACCGATACTATTTTAGTTATTAAAAGTAAATGTAATAGAGTAATTATATATGCTTAAGTCTTTTGTCTTAATTAGCCCGAGTAAAGCATAAATTCGATTAACCGGAGTGAATAATACCATGGACCTTCTTTTGTAGCCCACTCGAAAAACAAATTAAAATCATAAACAAAAGGCATAAATAAAATCAAAGCATTAATCATAAAATTAATATTAGATAAATTAAATTAAACGTTCACTTATTAACGTCGTTATAAAAGTCCGAGTCCGTTAATGTTCGTGAAATGCCCAAAGAGTCCGATAATTACCCAAAAACTCGATCCCGAGTTCACCGAAAAATACCCGAGACCTTGCCGGATAATCACCCGAGACATCGGAATCTCGCCGGATTCCGGCAAGTACTGTTCACAGCAGCAGTCCTCGGCTACTGCTCTTCAACCACACCAACACCGTACCACCACATCATCAACCCGGCCACCAACACTGTGACCATTACCACAGCAATTTTTCGGTGGCCGGAAAACCACCAAACCACTGCGTCAGCCACCCAAAACACACCAACCCACGCCCACAGCAACATCAACAGCGGCACCATCTTCCACCTCGCCTGATTTTCCCCAGTTCCAACCACATCCAGAAGTTACGACACAAACCGACATCAAACAGGAACCCACAACAATTAATTAAAACCCGATTAAACACAACCCATGAGAAATCTAAAGAAAGAAAGCGAAGAGGAGAGAGGGAGGCGCGGCCAGAGACTTACCCAGTCTTGGCTTCACCGGTGGCGGCTCAGGGGAGGAAAGCAGTGGCGGCGTCGCAAGGAAGAAGAAGGGAGAGGCGGCGCGGTGTCGTGCTGGACTCGGTGGTGGCGCGGATTTGCAGAGGGTGGAGGGAGATCGTCGGCGCGTGAACAGGGGAAGGGAGACCAGCACGCCACGGGCGGCGACTCAAGCTCCTCGTCAGGTCGGCGGCGGCGTCTGGCTGCAGCGACACCGGAGGAAGGCTCCAATTAGGTGACAGGAGGGGAGACGATGGCCACGGTTGCGGCGGTGGTGGGGGAGACTTGTGAGGGAGAGGAAGGGAGATGGAGGTGGTGGCGGCGCTTGGTGGTCTTCGTGGGTGGCTCGGTTGCAGGGGTCAGGGGAGAGGAAGGAAACGGTGGCAGGTGGTGGTTCACGGTGGTGGTAAGTGGGCTGAAGGTGAAGATGCGAGATGAAGATGTTGATGGCGGCGTAGAAGGGAGAGGCAGGGGAAAGAGTTGGAGAGGAAGAGAGTTGATGATGACGAAGATGGCAGAGAGGAAGGAAATGGAAGAGGGAGAGGGTGCAGAGAAATTGGGGAAGAGGGGAGATAATAAAGGAGAGGAAAAGAAACGAAAACAGAGAAGAAACAGGAAGGGGGGGCCAGCGTGAAGAAATTCGGGGAAAGAAGAAGAAAAAAAAATAAAGGAAAAGGGAAAGGAATAAGAGAGGTGGAAAAATAAAGAAAAAGAAAGAAGTGGGGTAGGGCGGCGGAATAAAAACCGGGAGAGAGAAGAATTAGCCTGGGAGAGGAAAACGTGTCACGAGCATCGGCCGAATTTGTTTGTCCGTCGATGACCAAAATATCCCCCGTTCCGGCTTTAACCCGTTAGAAGTACAAGGGTATATCCGTCTTTCCGTCAAATTCCGTCCCGTGACCGAAAATACAACTTGGGCTCGAAAAATCCGACTAATTTTCATGAGCGTTTCCCAAGTCCCGGTTTTGAAAACCGAGGCTCGGTAAGCCGTGTAGAAATCTCGGGAGTTCCGAGTAACCCTCGGAATTAAATTCTGAGGCTCGGTTAACAAAGGATACTCCAAAACGTCGTATACCTTATCGGTTGAAACGTAGCTCAGTTACTCCCGGTAAAACTCGAAAAACATGGCACGGTGAAATTCTCGAGTTACAACAATAAAATTTTATTTACCATTGTAAGAGTTAAAACGACTCGGTAAAATTTCAAAAATTTTACCCGGGTCGTTACACGTCCTCGGCAGCGGTAGGAGGAAGGCACTTGGTCGGCGGCGTCGGGTGGCGAGTGTGGTGGCGGCGCGACAGGGAAAGAAGGAGAAGAGATGCAGGGGGGGTGACGGTGGTGGTGGTCGGCCCTCTTCCTTTCCCTTTTCTCTTTTTTTTCCTTCTTTTTTTTTCTTCTCTTCCTCCCTTCTGCCTCTTCACCAGCTTTAAGCTGTTTTTCTTTTTTATTATTATTATTTTTTTCCTTTTACTATTAAGCATGTGAGCAATAATACAAATCGTCTATATTACGGGCGAGTCCGATCCGGACCAGAAAATAATCGATACCCCGTAGTTATTTTCCGATGTGATTTTCCGAGAAATTCTGAAATCCGAAAAAAATACCAACTTAGGTTCGGAAAAATCCGCGGGAAAATCACGAGCGCGGGAAAACCCTCGGTTTCGAAAAACGACTCCCGATTTACCTTGAATTAATTACCCAAGATTAATTCAACAGTAAATCACGGTAAAACGACTTCTACAGTCCCGGTAAAAATAAAAAATTTACCCGGGCTGTTACAATAATTTTTTTTTAAAAAATAAAATGACAGAATTTTTTTATCAAACGGTTAACAATTTGTTGTTCTCGTGTACTCTTTTTTTTTCTTTTCCTACCATTTTAATATTTTTTTCTGATTTTCTCATAAAAGTAAGAATTAGATGGCCAATTTTTTTTTCCTTTTTTTTTTCTATAATTTTTTTGTATTTTTTCTTAAAAATAAAATGATAAAGAAATAAATGGTTAAGATCTTGCCACTTGTCAGCTATACATGTGTTCCGTTAAATCAACTAACACCAATAGAAAAACCCTAACGGAGAAGGGTTAAAATGTAGAATTGTAAAGTTCAGGGGGTGAAATATCGGTTTTTTTTCTTCAGGGGGCAAGTGAAGTTTGACCGAAAGTTGAGGGGGGTAAAATGTATTGAACCCCTGATTTTTGGACAAAGCTTTATTTGAAGGGAAAAAGAAATAAAAAGAACTTTCCATCAGGTAAAAAAAAGTGTTGAAATTCCAGAGGCAATGTCTTGGAAAAGATCATCAAGATGCAAAAGCATATCCTCATTACACGATGTTATTAATTGCTCTTAGGTTTACGACCACCTTTTTTATATGCTCGATATGTCTCTTACTTTCGGTCTGAACGGAAAGGTGTTTGTGACCTGAAAAAAAAAAATGATCAAAAGCTAAAAGCTCTACCCCCGCTTTGAACTTTCAACTTTGTAAACAAATACTCCCTCCGTTTTTATTTATAAGGCGTTTTAGACTTATGCACGCCTCTCAAAAAATATATACACCAACTAAATTCAATTGACTTATTGACCATTTTAACCATAACATTATAAAAAAATTTTGGTCCACCACCAAAATAAATTCAAACCAATAACACTTTATTTTCTTTCTCAGGCCCCACTAACTTCCATTATTCTTATTCTTTCCATTTAGAAATCAACTACTTCTATTATATGTGGAATTTTTTTAACTAAATGGATATTTAGTCTTTTTAATTGATTCTCTAATAAAATACTCCCTCCGTTTTTTTTCTTAAGACGTTTTGGGAGTTTTTGTTTGTTTCCATTTGTAAGTCGTTGTAACAGCCCGGGTAAATTTTTGATTTTTACCGGGACTGTAGAAATTGTTTTACCATGATTTACTGTTGAATTAATCTCGGGTAATTAATTCGAAGTAAATCGGTAGTCGTTTTTCGAAAACGAGAATTTTTCCCGCGCTCGGGAGTGTCTTCCTAACTAACCGAGCCTCGGTTTTCAGTTCTGAGAGTTGGACGACGTTCAGGAGGATTAATCGGATTTTCCGAGCCCAAGTCATATTTTTGGACTCGGGACGGGATTTGTCGGAAAGACGGGATTCCGACGCGAGAATCCGGACCCGCCAACGAGCTTGCCCGAGCCACTCTTCTTCCTCCTCTCTCCTTTCTCTTCCTCTTTCCCGGCTACGCTTTTCCTCTCTCTCGGTTTTTCCCGGCCACGTGGGCCCCACTCCTCTTCCCTCTTCTTTTTCTTCTTTCCCTTCTTTCTTTTCTTTCTCCTTTCTCTTTTCTTTTTCTTTCTTTTCTTCTCCATTTTCTTTTTCCCAGCCGCCGGCCTCCTTATTTCCCCCGTGAAATTGTTGGCCCCTCTCCCATCTCTTCCTCACTTTTTTCTTCTTGTCTTCTTCCTTACCAACTCCATTATTTCCCTTCTCTGCCGCCATCATCATCACCTAGTCTTCTTCCTTCCTCCCCTCCTCACACCCATCACCTCTCCTTGTTCTTCTTCTTCTTTTTTTTCTCTGCCCTCCCCTTCTTCTTCCTACCCTCTGCTCGCCTCACACCGCCACCCATAGCGGCCAGTGACGAACTGCCGCCACATCTCTTCAAGCCGTCGCCTCCCTGCCTCCACAACTCTTCGCCCCGTCGTGACCACCACCGAGGGGTTGAACCCGATCCACCGCCGCTGCAGTCAGACGAAGCCACCGCCGGAGCCGCGCCACCAGATTCCGACGACGACGCTGTCCGGGTCCTGCAGCCGCCAGCCAACGAGATGACCCGACGACGTGAGGACCGGACGTCCTTCCTCTTCCCTCGCCGCGACACGCCAGCCCAGGCCGCCTCTCCTGTAGCTCGCCTGCCGACGAACGACTGCTGCTGCACGTTCGCCGCCTCCCTCCGCCGAGCAGAGGAGCGTCACCGCCGTCGCCGTCGCGTGTGTAAGAACCACAACGACCCCTTTGCCCTTTCCCTTCTATTATTTGCTTCCTTTCTTCCTTAAACCCGATTCATGTTTGGATGAACTAATCGGGTCTTGATTGTGGTTGTGCTCCTGGATTGTGGCTCGGTGTTGATTGCTGTCGATATGGGTGTTGTTGTTGTGTGTTTGTTGATTCGGTTGCCGACGACGAGGTGGAGCTGCTGGGGTTGTTTTGGTGTTTGGGTGGTTTGTTTGGTGATGAACAGTAACCGGAGTGGAGCTGTGAACAGTGGATACCGGAATCCGGCGAGGTTCCGGCGAGTCCCGGGATTTTCCGGCAAAGCCTCGGGAATTTTCCGGCGAGCCCGGAAACCGAACTTTGGGTAATTCCTTGGACCCGCTTTACACTTTGGCACGGGTTTGGGCTCGGTTTGCACACGGGCTCGGAAACGGGCCGAACGTGCGGAGGCCCATAATACCGTGACATATATGCATTATCAACGGACCCCGAACTCTAACAACGAAACCCGAGCCACGATAACGAACCCGAACGTTAATAACGGACCGGACATTAGAGCGACGTTAATTAAACGATTAATCAACTTAATTAAAATTGACTTATGATTTAATTTTATGCAATGTTTTTAATTATCTAAGTTATGTTTATTTAATATATGCTTTTAATTTATATTTCCGATTGGGCTAATTAATAAAAGCCCGTGTCGTTTATTTATTTAAATTATGTTATTCATTTACTTTAAATATGTCTTTTACTTATTTAATTTTCAAATTATGTTAATATTAGCTTTAACTTCCGTTGGGCTAAACGTTCGTGAAGGCCTACCGAGTCAATTCTTAATTTCCTTAATTATATCTAAATTGAATTTACATTATAAAGGATTAGATATAAAAATATATATAATTTTGTAATTGTAAACTAAAATGGTGACAATTTGTATTTTGGATAGTTATAGATTTTGCCCTTATAGATATATATATATTTTACAATAATAATTTCTTTTAGCATATAAATACATGTAATTAAGTAATTAACAATTTAATATACGGATTTTAAAATGATATTACTCCTATACTAATCTGACGTATTTATCGCTTCACTATTTTATAATCGTTATACGAATACGTATTCATTTATTGTTATTATGTCGAAGATAATAATGGAAATAATAAAAAGAACTGATAAGCCGTCTAATAACTGTTAACCGGTATCATGCATGATCATTTTGTTGAGCATTATAAGTGATTATTGTATTCCTATATGTACGTATAGGGTATCGGGACTTGACCGGATAGCAGTTTCAGAGACATACCAGGTGAGGATAGATAAACCCTGATATGTGCCCGTAATGCTGTGCTTGTTCCTTAGTTGTTTGTGTAATCTGTTGCTAGATTGATCTGCTAGAATAATTGTTGACTGTTACATGATTGCTGTGGAATTGTTGATGCTGCTGTAGAAATGTGTTAGTTTTGTATATGCTGTGATGGAAATTTTGTTGGACTGTTTAGTGTGAAAGATTGGTGATTGTTGATTAAATGAAATTTGGATTAATCTGAGATAATAGAGATTGAGGAAAATGATGAAAGAGTAATGGATTGAACTGGAAAATTGAGTTGATGATATATTTGTCACTTGGAAAGTAGTGGTACGACTA
>JAKUCV010000698.1:39290-53533 GCA_028386065.3 Turnera subulata
ATTATTAATAATATTTGCATTTCCGCTTATTATGGCATCATTTACCTCATATGTGTATGCTCTGCGACAGCTGGCGTCCCTTGACTGGATCCATAATGCACTAACTAAAATGATATAAAATAATAAACAATGGAGCGAACTATGCATACAAGGACAACAAACATACAAAGACTGCCCAACAAGACCTAGCATACAGTGTATACAATAATAACTCGGGCCCAACGGACCAAAATAATAAACATCGTAAATAATAAAACCGGCCCTGTTGATTATTTTATTGTTTGAACCTTGTTTTGGTCGGCATGTCAAAATGTGCTGCTCTTATCCTTTTAAGATTAAAATAAGTCGGCTCAATTTTGAACTGGAAAGCAAACCAGACTTCAAGTCAAGCCAGCCTGGCCCTACCACTAATGAAATAAGGTTATATATGGAAAGTAGGAGAATTTTTTTTTTTCAAAACTACCCAACGACTTATAAATGGAAACACAGCCACACTCCCAAAACAATAAAAACAGAGGGAGTATATTGTTATTAAATAGTAATTTTAAAGAATAAGGATATGTGTACGGAATTTTCTTACAAGTAGTGTTGGTTGACAAGAATGATGGTGTTTGGGGATGAAAAATTTAAGTAATTTTTAATATTCTATTGGAAAAAAATTAATTAGATTATGCCAGATCCTCTGTAATGGGCAAATTTAAAAAGAAAATAGCAAGTCAATTGGATTTGAACTGGGTCAAATAAGCAAGGGGTCAATTGGATGCAAAATGGACGAGGTAGAAAGAATTTGAGGTCAACGGTCATCATTGCCGACGGGTCGACCCAATTTTAACACTGGACTATTCTTTTCCCTGGGACCGATGAACAAAGACATGGCAAAAAAGTTAAACCGAATTGCATGTACACTTGTTAGTTGTAGGCATGAAACCGCCTAAGGCGGCTTTGTTAAACGTGATTAAGACGTGTCACGCATATCACAACCAAAATTAACAGATTGTATTCTTCTTCCATGTACATAGTATTTGTCTCCTCCACCCTCTCCCTTCTTTGTGCCTCTGGATTTGCAAAATTATAGAACCATCCATGACTCTCTCTTCTAAACAAGAGAAAAATTCTTTCACAGGGGTCCCAAGAATTTATAAATACTGCAATTCGCACTGGGTTGGATCTTATTAATATTAACACTGCTCGATTAGTGTGAAAGAGAAACAACACAAATTCAGAATTCTGAAACAAGGAAGTGATAGGGCAAGACTAAGGATGGTATGGTACCCAATCCCAGCTCAAAGAGCTAGACTGGTACATTTGATTTAATACCAAATTTTTGGATGCTTGGCCTCTCTCTAGGGCCCCAATCCACAGCTCATGCCCCTGCCTTGTTTGCTGGCACAATATTGTTTGTTGCAAGTTGCATCAGTTTCCTTTCTGTAGTGGCAAGGAAGAAGAATATACAAGCACTTATTAGATCAGCACCTTTCATAAAACCTACAACACACCAGCCACCACACACACTGTCAGCATCTTACTTAAGCTTAATTAGCAGTTAGCAGTTAAACTAAACTAGATACAAGAGGGGATATGTTATAAATCATCAAAATGCTGATACCATCAGGTGCTATAATGCTAGCAAAACCCCTTAATCCCCCTTATCAAAATCATTCCATCATTTTCTGAAAACAAAAATTCCTCCAGAATCAGAAGAAGGGTCCCCACGCGGAGGTTGTGAATGGACCCCCGGGTCCATAGAAGAAGTCAGCCAACGAAACTGTACCACTCCATTGAATTTCTTCTACGGATTCTCATTCCATGCCAACTTGCCATCTGTGCCTGCACAATAAAGGTTCCTTTTCTATTTTGTTTATTGAAAAGAAGTAGTACAGTAGTACCCTTTGTACCAAAATAATTTCCAGTATATATACATTTTGATAAGTGAGCTCTACCTATAAAATTGGAAGTAATTGATCATCAAAAACCCAATTTTTGACTTGCATGTTCTACCGACCAACAATTTACCCTCATTTCAATGTTCATCTTATTAAAATAATGTTCTTCCCTGTTCCTTAGCCGCGGAGTGAGATTAGAAAATAGCACAGAGGCTGACAAGATAAGAGAAAACCAAGTCAAATTATCATACTAGTAGGTATCATTAAAGAAATGAAAAGATTTCCATGTCACAGAAAGCATTTGCTAGCCACCACCACAAGCTGTCAAGTTAGTGGCCTATGAACAAATGATTAATACCAAAAAGATAGTGCCGTTTTAAAAAAAAATCCTGCCCAAATATCGATGGTCGCATGTTCGGTCAAATATCTCCAAAAAAATTGACTTGACCTGTGGAATTGGTCCAAACCCAACAACCCTTTGCTACAAGGAACGTGGGTTATTAACAAATCTTCTCCAGAAAGGAAAATTTTCCATTTTGTGGCTGAAGTTTCAAATTTGGCACTGTATACAATAAGAAAAATACAAGGAAGGACATGAGGGGTCCTTGGATAGCTGACAGTACTGATAGTGAAAGTGAAAAATGGAAACAAATATTTCAAAAAAATGCGATGCTTAGCCTTATTTTTTTAATCAATGAACATTTGTTTGGAGTTATCAGCATCAATGAATGCTTGCTTAATCTGTCCCCGTTCAGGAAGCTTCTGTAAACGGGGCAAGTTCTGTCAACAGATTTTTTTTTTTCTTCAGTCCTGTTTTGATCCACAACGAAAAAGATGGCTCTTTCATTTTTTCCCTGATTTGTGGTGCCCATTCCGCTGACATGGAAGCTTCAGTATATATAAATTGGTTTTGATTTTTTTTTTTGGTTCAATAATTGACCTGGTCTTACTTTCTAGTTTTCTCTGGTACTCGGTCTACTACTACTCGCACCGGAATAATTTGAATTGGCAAGGCCCAATGAGAAAGTTGTTTTAAGCCCAATCCAGTCGAAATCAGCCAGGCTGATCTGAGTCATACTTGTCTCTGAGATCGGGCCCGTTTCATCCACTTCCATGGAAATGAGTCAAATGACTCAAAAAGGTAATGTATTTCTTTTATTTTTCTTTTAAAATATTCATCGATTTTGGGACAACCTTATCATCCTCTCCCTCCCTCTCCATAAGGCGTTTGTCTCGAGATTAAGAAGTGTTGTGCTTCAAAACCCTAAAGTTTTGACTCTTTTCTTGGTGGTTTTTCTTCTTTTCGAAAATTCTCTTGGTGGGTTTTGGCATGTCGCTCTCTGCATCGAACTTTTGCTGCAAAGTGAGTTGTAATTCTCATCATCACCATCCTTATGCTTTATTTTTTTCGTGTTTGGGTTTGCTGAAATTCCTGAATTAACTGTACTGAAGGTTTTCATTTTTTAGTATGATAGCTTTTTCTTTTGTCTATGGAATGTGTTGATGATATTTTAAAATAAGCGGTTAGGAATTGCCACTGTCCACATTTCTTCACTATCTGTTGTGTACTTTTGTTTCTGTTGAAGTTATGCACAGACCATAATACTGTATAGCTTTCTGTTATTGCAGGCAAATTTTAGTCATTTGGGTGAGATAGTGCGGGTACCATGTTCGTGCATTGGCAGATTCAAGAGCCTTCTCCGTATCTCCCCGTCCACAGATTTTTGTCATCCAAAGCTGCATCTGAATAGAACTTGTAAGTTCTTTCTTATCAGTTGAGCCCTTTTGCCGTATAAAGTTGCAACCGGTGCTGCTTTATCATTGAAGCCTGTGATTTACTCTTAAATCTGGATTTAGCTGTAAGTTTGTTCTTCCTAGGCTAGAATTGTGTGCGTGTAGGGTATTCTTTTCTTTATCGATTATTTCCGTTTGGATTCTGCTGTCAAAGCATTATAATGATTGCTCTGTTTGAGGATTCTAATTGTATGGATTCACATGCTACAGCACCCTTTGCACAAAATTCATGGTTACGGGCATCAAGTACATGTAGAGTTACAAGTGATCGCTACGAGGATAATGTAACTGGTGAGAGCATCATCTTGGATGAGCAGACATTAACGCGAGAATTGCAGGTTGCTATCGATGAGGAGAATTATACGGAAGCTGCAAAAATCAGAGATAGTCTTCGACTTCTCAAAGAAGATAGCAAGGCCTCCGTGTTGGCTGCAAATGCTCGGTTCTACAATGCCTTCAGGAAGGGGGATCTTGCTGCCATGCAAACCCTTTGGGCAAAGGGGGACAATGTGTGTTGTGTGCATCCGGGTGCCAGTGGAGTTCTCGGTTATGATGATGTAATGGAAAGCTGGGAGCTGGTGTGGATGAACTATGAGTTCCCCCTGGAGATTGAGTTGAAAAATATTAGTGTTCATTTTCGAGGGGATGTAGGTTATGTTACGTGTGTAGAATTCGTTAGAACCAAAGGTAGCAGCTGGGGAGCACAGTTTGTAACAAATGTTTTTGAGAGGATCGATGGTCACTGGTTCATCAGTGTTCACCATGCTTCACCTGTTGACTTGTAATCCTCGACATGCAGAAATATTAGTTTTTTTTTTGGTCAAAACGCATAGATAGTAGTCGAGTTCTTGGTTTTTGTATCTTGCATCCTGAGAAGACAATACTTGAGCACTGGTCAGTTTGAATTACTTTTGTGATTGATCATGGAATCTTGGCATAAACAAGCTTAAATTGCTTAGAAGTTAGATCAAAACTTTGGTCTTTAAAAAAATCTGTAGCATCTAAAACACTCGTCATATTTACTATGAATAATTTTCTGAAATTTGATGTTTAACTATTTCTTCTATTGATCTAGTTGTACCCTGTCCCATACAATACCCAAAAGGAATGGTGCACCTTTCGATTCTTTATTGGTTTATTCGTAATCTATGAATGTTGACGTTAGGATCCCGTACTAGTGATTACACCCGTGGATGCGTTATAAAAGCTGAGCTCGAATGGAAAGCAGTTTTCTTCTTGTTTTACTTTGGTTTAGAGGCTATGGCTAGAACTCGAACTCGAGATCTTCAGCCCAGAACATGACTTCAATATCACTTGAGCTGCAACTAATTGGTAAATCAGTTTTCTTCTTTGTTTCACAAGTTCCGTGCCCATTTGTAATCCTAACCTCAGAGTCTCTACATGTAACTTTAACAAGAAAAGGAAAGAGCTACTACACGTAACGAAATTATTATTCGCTTTGTACAAGGGTGGTGCTGGCATGCACTGAAAGTAGGAACATGATGGTCCAACAAGATTTCTGCTGCATCAGCGTCTACCTTCATTGAGCGCTTTTTCTCAATTCTGCTGTTGTTGCCAATGGCCATACTAATGAGATAGATTATGAACAAACCTTGATATTGAGAAGTTCTGACTGGCTCCTGGGATTTGAAGAAGATCACCAGCAGCAACACAACAAAAAAGTCACCCGTTTCCATCCATCTACACCCTTCCAACAGGCGAAAGTGGTGGATTTGGAGTGTATCTCACAGGTGCCCTCCCGTGGAGAATGGGGTTGGCCATCCTCCCCCGGAGAATAGGGTTGGCCGTCATCATCCCATCATTCGTATTCTTCGATTCCAGTAGAGCTTTTTCTTCAGACAAGTTACTCCTATCCACAAGATCATCTAATTCCTTGAAGTTCATAACTGTCACACAGATGAAAAATGCTTGCAGAGAAGATATTGAAGAATCGAAATCAACAGCATAAACTCCCTTCTCCAGCGGTGCCAAGTTGAAGATGGGTTTGTCTTGTTCAGCTCCTCCCTGCAAGGGTATATAGCAGTCAAATTTAAGTTGACCAGGTAAGCAGGTACTTTTTCTTCTACTCATGATTATGTAAGTGCTCTTTACCACAAGGGTTGCATGAAAAACTAGCAATACCTGTTCAAAAAGTTCATAACAATCTGATGTCATGCAAGATTTTGATATCTTTGAAACCATGCGCCGCGTGTTTTCATTAGAGAGAATCCGTAGTTTACAACCAACATCCCAACCGCCGCAATCACACGATCCACCTGTTTTCCACCGGTGAATCAATGAAGAAGGAACGCCTTCGTTTGGCAAACCATGAATTGCACCAGGAAGTATGGCTGTAAGGATCCGTGACTGGTCATCTTCCGAAAACTTGCAAAATCGTTCGTTCTGTGGAAAGTAAACTGAAGAGCCATTTTTCGTCAAAGATTCATCTTTCACACTCAGCTCTGTATCAAGGCTCAAGTTCCAACTAGGTGTTCTGACAACAACAGCGGCAAGCTCCCCACTTGGCTTGAACCCTGGCGATTCCTGATCAGCCTGTCTTAGCTTAACACCAAATAACACAGATTCTTTCACTGTATACTGGTTGATTGGGTGCTGTCCAGAGAAATCAAAGGAAGCAGAGCGACGAACTTTCATTTGGCCAATCACATTATAAACATAGCCAGAATGTTTCTCTTTACCAGCTTGATTCATCCAGTGGCCACTCTTTTTCTTAATTTCATCCACTGAATAAAAGGTATAGTTGCAGCCAGCACTATTCTTCATTGAAGGTGATAAATTTTTCAGAGGGACCGCAATAATGCTGCTGTTGTCAACCACAAATCTCAGCAAAGGAAGTTCATTCCTTACTGTCAGCTGCAGGAGGGCTCGTATTCTTGATGTTTCATGTTTTTCTTTCTCAAGAAATTCGGTGGTATTAATTGAAGATTTCAAGCTTTCTTTTAATGGTGGAGCAGTTTCAGCAGACCTGGAACCCTTGGGCTTCAGCAGTGGATCTAGTATCCTTCTTAAAGGGCTGGATCTAGCTCTGGAATGGCCACTCGCCTTCTCTGTGTTTGAATTATCAGAACATGAAGACGCTTTGGAAGAGACAGGGCCAGACTTCATGGAGACATATGAAGAGCTCAACTGTGGAAGCGTTGAACCTTCCTTGAAACTGAAACTTCTGGTCATCCGACTTAAGCTGAAGCTAAACCGGCGATTTGGTGATGGGTCTCTTCCTTTGCCAGAGTGGACCGTGGATGCTTCTTGATCCATTTTTTTTGAAGTCTCAACTACATTGCCTGTTTGAAACTTAATATTGTTATCTTCACATTCACTGACTGGTAGGGCCTTCGATTTATAACATATATCAGTTAATAGTTTCTCACCTTTCGCATTATCTACAATGTGGGCCATGTTGTGTGGTTCGATTTTAATCTTATCTCCAGAAGGCAGTGGGCATGAATGCGGAATTTCAGACTGGAATTCAGAAGAGTAAAGCTCTTCATGAGAAAAGCTGTCTGCAAAACTATTGCGCTCTGCTTCTCTTAAATTTTCTCCCACTGAGATTCTTGGTTCCTCTTGACAATAATTGGAAGAGTATTTCTTGGGTACAAGGAGAACAATGTTTTTGCTGTCACCGGTTCGATGTTGAGGAGAAATGTCAATGGATGATTCCTGTAGTTTCTTTGTTCCATTTTTAGTTTCCACTGCACAGTTCTTCTGTTCCTTCGAATGGAAGGAAGCATCGTGACTTTTCACCTCAGAAGATGAAGCTCCACTGCTTGAAGGGATCGTATGATCCGAACCTTTTCTCTTTGTAATTGATTTTCCATCAGACCTTGAGCTTGATGACGAATTTCTCGCTTTTGAAGCAATCCTCTGATCCAAATGTTTTCTTTTATCTTTGTCGCCAACTGCATCTGAATCGTTTCTACTAGAGGACCTATAGGTACAAGGTACTCTTTTCTGACAATCCGCACTGTTCTTAGTATTGGAGGCAGGTTCAAGATGTTGAACATGTGCATTATTCAGGAAAGTATGCTTGGCATCAATTGAGGTGTGATCAGCTTGAGAAGAGCTAATACTAGACCAGGGAGGGGGATTCACCTTGCCTCTGTAAGCAGGTATCTCACTGTGAACAGTATTTGAGGAAGTGGATGGACTCGTAATCTTATTTGACAAACTAACATTAGGAAACAAGGCGCTACTTCCATCTCTTGTCGTGACATTCTTTTGCTTACACTTCCACTTTTCTAAACGTGTCCAATCCAGAACCCCAACATTCAAAGCCATATCTTGCATATTTTCCCCTCTGTCCATGCGTTGAAGATAGCCAGGCAAACTAGACATATACCTGACAAGTTCATCATCTTTCTCTGACTTGTCAAAGTGGTGCTGGCTGCTCCTTGAAGCTCTTTTTTGGAGTGAGATTCCATCATTTGTATGCAGTCTCCGTTCACGTGGCAGATTTCCAGATGATTGAGAAACTGAAAGTTTTGATTTTAACTTGTCTTCTGGTTTTCGGCCCTGCTTTCCCTGGTTTGCAGGACCTGTCTCCCTCACTAACCTGAAATTTTCCTGCTGTTTTGAGTCATTCTTGAGGTCCAAACTGAATGCCATTCTCCTAAACGGTTTCCAATGTATGTATGACTCAATTGCAAAATCAGGTGATGTGGAATGTTTTCATCCTTCACCAACACATTTTACCTGCAAAAGAACAAGCGAAGAAAGCTTCAGTTTATGTACGCCACAAGGACATTTGTTTCCATGCAATTGGTGCTTATACAAGCCTCTGCTGTACTGAACAGCGAACTGTAAAAAAAAAATACCCTCTGTCAAGAGAACGCGGATAACAACAGAACTGAATGTTTTAAAATCCTCTAAAATCCACAAAATGTAGGAAATGTAAGTGACAGCAACTGATCGCAGGCCACATCATATGAAGATGATAATTGATGATATGCCTACGTGATCCTTAGGCTTCTGAAACCATAGCACAGGCAGGGGATAAAATGGTACTAATAGCAAGCAAGGAGAGACAATAGCCAGGAAAGCAACAGGTAAGTCAAACATAAGATGCGCATTGCCATGCTTTATTGAATTCCGTTGGTAGAGGAATATTAAACATCGCAAATGCAATCAGGTAATTCCAAGACTTGCAGGTTAGTATATTTCCTAATCACCCATTTTGTCCGTATTGAAATGTTCAGTCTCTTATCCGAAAGCGCGCATTACCTACCTAATATGAAGAAAGGAGAACTGTTGGCAGCATTATACTGCAAACCTCAACCTCTAACTACCATTTGTGAGAAAAATTTCATTCTTGCAAAGGACGAGAGAAACGAAAATGAAGAAAGAAATCAGTTCTTATTGTATAAATAATCAAAAAAGATTTATCCACCCAGTCAGTCAGTACACATCACAAAATCAATTAGGCTAATTGGCGACACCTCTTTGTCTCTGGTCTAGTATTTCCCTCTTGGCTTTGAACAAAATTAGTGCCTCCTCCCTCGCACTATAAATTTCTAAATAATTACGAAATCAGGAAATCCACAGATCTAAAACAACAAAGCAGGTTCGTGAAACAGACTCCAAGTTCCCGTTTGGCAGCTGAGAAAGAAACCACGAGAAATAAAAAACCAGACTTGTTAAAAACGACAAAAGAATAAAAGAAAAAAAACAAAACACTTTACGCTCTCTCCAAGTAGAAGAGGCAACAACCACAAACACGCAGTAACCTCGACTGATGATGAACAAATGCAATATCCATCTATAATTTCCCCCTACAGAAGACGACAAAATACATACAAAACTAAAAAACATAATTAAAGGTAAAGCACGAAGGCAAATGCAGGTTTTAGTTTTACTCGCCTGACATTGGAGCAGGAATCGCTGATTTCGACGAAGATCCGATACGTGTGGCGGTTACCGGTGAACCAGAAACCCCCCAAAAAAAATCTGTAACCGACGTGGATTACAAGCGAAGTAAAGCATTACCGCCCCCGCGGAAATCAATGAGGCAAGGGATTAGCCCAGTCAATCTTCCTCGGTAAACGTATTCTGCGAGAAGGAAACAAATACTACTACTAAAAAGAGAGAGAGAGAGAGAGAAAAAGCAGTAATTGATTACCGGCTACAGCCAGAGAGAGAGAGAGAGAAAAGAGCAGAGAAAAAGGGAGGAGGAAACTGAGCTGCTCTGCTTCTGTTACTAGTATTTACTTAACACTCATGAGTGATGGAGTAAGTAAAAGGACCAAGAGGGGCCTGTGCCGTTTCATTTTTTTTTATTCTGATCGGACGGTGGAGAAACGAGGTAGGGAACGAGGGGGGGTGGTGTGTGGACTAGAGGAGAGTATAGGTGGCGTAGGGGGTGGGTCCCGGGTGTGAGACTTTGAGTGATCCCATCCTGGCAGTGTGCGAATCCCGAAGCTGGCTGGTGGGGGCCATGTGCTGACGTCAGCGACTCCCGCGCTTTGGTTGTTGCTTTTTTTTTTTTTTCTTGTTTTTTCTTTTGTTGCTCCCCTGGTGTGGGCCGTGGGGTCGTCGTCGTAGCCCTTTTTGGGAGAATCAATAAAAATGACATATACTAATGTGACAGGATTAAGGACTTTTGAGGATAAGGTCTTTGGAGTTAATGTTTGTCTTGATTGCTTTTTTTTGCAGTTTCTAACTTTCTATTTCCTGGATTTATTGGTAGGGTTAAGGGAGGGATGTGTTTTGTAATAATACTTGCACTAAATAAGGATTTAAATGGTGTTAATTTGGTGACAATAACTTAACAAAAGAGTGAGTATGTTACCACCTACCAATAGGCTCTTTTGGTATAGTAGCATTCTTGTTGTTTCACTTGTCTAGCTTTAAAAGCATTATTTTCACATAAATGCTCTAACCATAACCATTAAATCCACTCCAGCGTTGTTGTTTCACTACAATTTTTGTACATAAACAAAGTGCAGGGTAGTGATGCACCAGATCTATCAAGATCTACCCGGTGCATAACACTTCTTTTCCTTTTTTTTTCTTTTGTGAAAAGCAAAACCATAGGTTCTTTTTATCACGGAGCAAAACATATAATTAACTTCTTTCTAGGAACACAGAAAAAACGAAAGAAAAGTTGCGAGGTCTAGGAACAAACAGAAGTTGATTTTGGCGGATGTAAAGTTTCAAAACGGCGTTTTATCCCTTCCCTTTTGTTTCTGCGTTTTAGAACGTGTAGAAAGGCCTTTTTAATTAAGTAGTGGACGAAATAATTTGATGTGGTATTTTTATAAAAAAAGAAGAAGAAAATAGCTTCATACACCCGCATATAAAATAATCACCCCTACTATTGAAGGAAAATAGTGAATAAGTTTTCTAAAAAATACAAAAATTGATTACTTTTTTTGTTTTTGGTTAAAAATACTGAATGTCAACCCATTATCATAATGTAGTTAGGTTGGCACGTCACTTTGAAAATTCCAGGGTTGATCACTTTGTAAACGTTGACAGTGATGCAATTTCAAATTTCTAAACCAATTTCCACTTTTTTAGCTTATCAGTCTGACTAATTCAATTGGACCTGGATGGATTTGTATGCTGATTAAGAAATAAAATTCATCCATCACTAGTTTTTCCATATGTTTTTTAGTTCGCAGGCTAAAAAATTTACTATCAAGTGTAGAACTGTAAGCACCTCTTCCTATATTACATTTACAACACGAATATTATTAATTCTATGCATTGTTATAAAACGTGTAGCATTATGGATGTCATTGTATACTACTGTACCACCTACCACATCATTGTATATATTCATACTTGATGAATGAAATGATTAGAAACAAGCTGATACAAGCAGCTCCTCCCGTGTTCTCCTTCTTCCTCTTATCCCCTCTTTCTCCAAATTTTCATCATCAAAATTCTCCATTAAATACCCAATATTCACAACACGTTATCAGCACGAACGATCTCTACCCGAGCTTCGTTTCGAACTGAGCACAGAAAAAGAAAAAAACGAACGAGAAAGAGGAAGAAAAACACACAAAACCCGTCAACTTTAGCCCCATGGTTACTGTTCACACGTAAACGTTCCACGCCACTACACCTCTCACTGCCGCCACCAACGGCTTCCCCGTGCTGTCTCCATCTCGCCGCCGTCTTCCACGCTCTCTTCCGCCGCCGGACGCGCCGTCAGGAGACGAAGACCCAGCGGCGACGCCTGGCAACCCGAAAGACCCAAACGGGTCTGTCACCGCTCACACGCGTCTGCCGCGCCTCGTCCGGCCCCCATCGACGTCGCACCACCACCCAGACGGCCGCACACGACGTGCTGGCCCGTCGCCGGTCACCGCGCCACCATGCCGAAGCCCGACGACTGCGCACCGCCGGCTCCTCCACGCACGCCAACCCGGCGAAGAGCTCGCCTGCAGCCGCCAGCAGCGCCACCGCGCCACTCGCCAACCTCACACCACCCACTAGCCTCACTCCTCCGCGTCAACTGGTCCACCGCTCGCCTCTCGCCGCCGTCTGCAAGCCGACCCGTTTAAGGGTTGAAGACGACCCGTAAGGGCCACGGGCGGGTATGTTTTGACCCATTGGTGCTGGGCTGACCCTTTGTGGCCTTGGGCTAGGGTTGGTTCTGGGCCGGGTGCCTGTCCTGGGCCGGGAACTATTCAGGGTTGGTTTTTTCTGGCCCAACTCCAAAAAAAAAAAAACTAAAAAAATATATACTGATTTTTTTTTTGGAAAATGAAATTAAAAGGATATATATATACCGGAATAGTAACCGGATATTAGTATAATATATTATATATATTATTGCTGAAAGATTTATCGAGTAAGCATACCCTATGTTATAGTATTCAATATTGGCCAGCTAAGCCGCCTTATCTATTTATTGGCCGGCTAAGCCGCCTTGTTTCATTTGTTGGTCGGCTAAGCCGCCTTTTTTTTTCTACAAATGGGCTCATAAAAGGCCCATTGCTTTTAATTTTTTTGGGCTATGCAAAGGCCTATTATATTTATTTTCTTGTTTTAATTTATGTTCTGATTGGGCTATTAAAAGGCTTACTGTATTTATATTTCTTGTTTTAATTTTCTTTATGTTTTGCTTGGGCTCATACAAGACCCATCAATTTTAATTTTTTGTCATTTATATTGGGTTAATTAATAAAAGACTCCTGTTTATTTATTTTAATTAAGTCTTTTAATTATGTTATTTGATTTTGGGCACTCAAAATTTCTAGAAGAAATTTATCATGGGCATTAAATAGTTTGGAACACTAAATGAAAGAGTCCAGAAGACTCATAAATGCACCAAAGATCGGAAGTCTTACTGCCAAAAGGTCCTGCAAATCTTTATATGACCACCAGAAGTTGGACTTTGACTGACCACCAGAAGTTGGTTACTCTCACGAAATTTAAATACAAGTGTACACACCTGAAGCAAATGTGTGTCCCTGAAGGACAAATGCAATGTTGATGATACCATAATTGGTCAAGATAACAACCACGATATTGAAATATTATTCTTGCTTACCCTGAAGGTGCAAGTTTGACATATATTAATTAATTTAATTTTTATGTTTAGTTTTATTATTTTTGTTATATTTATTACGTTATGTTTATCTTTATTGCTGCCTAATTCTTTTATGTACATGGATTTGTCGTTTCTCGAATAATGACCCGGGCATTTGTCCTGAAGACAATGCAACGATATATTCCAAAATTAATAAACGGAAATTATCCATATAAAAGTAAACTAATCCGCTCCAGAAGAGCATAGGTTTTTAATGTGCTCCTGAAGAGCACTATTTTACCTATCCAAAAATGCAACGGCATTCAAGGGGGAAAGGAAAACTGTATGTGAATACTGTTGCATACCTATACTATGAAGAACATAAGTGTAACTATGATCTAGAAGATCATATACTTACGCTCTGGAAGAGCATAAACTCCTGAAGAGTACAAAATATTCTTGTTTACAATAATTAAAAAAATTTATTACGGATCCATTAAATCGATCCTGCTCTATTTCTTGAAGTGAATGAGACAGTTAGTTATGATTGTGCCTGTTGCTAAGGACATAGAAGGAATTATTATGACCATAAAGATTATAACAATGGCAAGGCTAAAAGAAAATATGCATATTATTATTACAGAAGGGATCATTACTTGAGAACATCCACATAGAGAAATTGTTCTCATATATAAAGCTGAATGAAATTATTTAACGGTTGGGTACAACATTAACCCTGAAACTCTGAGCCTCACCATTAATGTTGACCCTAACACTGTCGTTCCAGGAGAACCACATACCACCCATGTTGTTTACTCCAGGTATCTCAAACTGATTCGTTGGAGGAAAACGAAGTGGAATCACACCATGATTGAAACACCCGTGTCCCAATTTAACAATAAAATATCGAAACTTAAGGAAATTACCAAAATGCCCTTGAAACCCGGGACACGAAAATCAATATCAAAAACATTATCCAAAATCCTGAATAAAACGAGACGTCAAGAAGAACATAATAATCCGGCTTAACAAGCCTCAAATCAACCCGGCATCCTGCCGAAACATCA